>CM044017.1:282500-317500 GCA_024085815.1 Flaveria linearis | reverse complement strand
TTTCATGTTCTTACCAGCATTAGTTAATGCGGATGAAGAGTGCCTTGGCTATTCTTCCTGTCTTGTCCGCATTAGGTCAATGCGGCTGAGTAAATGCCTCGGCCTCATTTACTTAGTTCATCCGCATTTGTTAATGCGGTTGAATTCTGCCTTAGCCATTTTTTTTGGCTGTCCGCATTAGTCCATGTGGCTGAGTAAGGTGACCTGCAACTTAACCATCGCCATTTCTACAACTCATTCATCATCTTAACATACCCTTAGCACAGATTCATCATTTTATCCCCTTAGAACAAATCATACATCATACACATCATAAGAAAGACTCCTAAAACATACATCAACAGTACGCACACGAACAACATGCTGTAATTCGTAAATCTGCCCTAGAAATCTTATACACGGTAAGCATAGCAACCATGAGCAGACCATACACGCACATACTCGTGCATACATACAAGGATCAAGCACTCAATGCTCGAAAACAGTTTCCCGGTGTGTTCCAGCCCCAAAAATCATTCAAAAACGGTTAAAATTAGGGGTCTTAGAACTCACCTTGTGTTGCTGCGGGTATGGCTTCTTCAAATCGGTTGCTGTGAGATCTTGCTCCTCGAATCAGTCTTCTTCTTCTTCTTCTCGTTCTTCCTTCAAATCCCGTATTCTGCTCTTTCTCTCTCTAGAGTGTTCGATGATTTTGGGGTTGTGAGAAAAGAGTGGGAAGCCATCCCCATAAATATCAGATATTTATTCCCTCTTTGAACTTTTGACACAAAGCCCCCTCTACTTTTATTCCTTTCTTATTTCCTTTCAAGATACTTTCTTTTCTTTTCTTATTATTATTTTTCTTCTTCTAATAAAGTTTCAGGTGTTACAAGTCCACCCCCCTTGCAAAGGTTTCGTCCCCAAAACCTGTCATTCCTCGAACGGATGTGGGTAATGTTGTCTCATCTCCTCTTCGGTCTCCCACGTAGACTCGGATCCCTTTCTGTGCTTCCATTGTACATGCACAAGGGGAACCACTTTATTCCTTAACTTCTTCTCTTTACGATCAATGATTGCCACTGGTTGCTCCACATAATTGAGCCGTTCGTCCACTTCAATATCCTCCAGTGGAACAATCATATCTTCGTCAGCTAAGCACTTTCTCAGATGGGATACATGGAATGTGGGATGAATTCCACTTAACTCATCTGGCCGTTCAAGTCGATAGGCTACCTCTCCTACTCGTGCGATGATTCGGAAAGGTCCTATATATCTCAAGCTTAGCTTACCTTGTTTCCTGAATCGAATAATTCCTTTCAAGGTGAGACCTTCAGCATGACTCAGTCCCCGACCTTGAATTCTATCGGTCTTCGCCTTTTGTCAGCATATGACTTTTGTCTATCTTTCGCTGCCTTCATGAAGGCCTTGATCTTTTCCAACTTCTCAGTCGTAGCTTCGATCACCTCAATACCTCCTAATTCTTTCTGCCCAATGTCACCCTAACACACGGGCGTCCTACATCTCCTACCGTATAGCATCTCGTATGGTGGCATACCAATGCTGGCATGATAGCTATTGTTGTACTAGAATTCTGCTAACGGCAAGTGGTCGTCCCAATTTCCTCCAAAATCGATCACGCATGCTTGAAGCATATCCTCGAGCGTCTGTATCGTCCTCTCAGACTGGCCGTCCATCTGAGGATGATAGGCTGTACTATTTTGTAGTCTCGTCCCCATTGCATCATGGAATCTTCTCCAAAACTTTGATGTAAACCAAGTGTCACGATCCGACACAATAGACACCGGCACGCCATGACGAGCTACGATTTCCTTGATGAACATATCCGCCAATCTTTCGGATGAATACGTCTCGCGGATCGGCAGGAAGTGGGCACTCTTCGTTAGTCGGTCGACAATCACCCAAATAGTATCTCGTCCCCTCGATGTGCAAGGTAGCTTAGTAATGAAGTCCATGGTGATATGCTCCCACTTCCATTCGGGTATATCCAATGGTTGGATCTTCCCGTACGGTTTCTGATGTTCCGCCTTTACTTGGAGACAAGTAAGACACTTACTCACGTACTCCCCGACATCGCATTTCATGCCCGGCCACCAGTAATCTGTCTTCATATCATGGTACATCTTGGTAGCACCAGGATGAATGGAGTATCGAGTCTTGTAAGCTTCATCCATAATCTTCATTCGTAGCTCCCCAAGGCGAGGAATCCACATCCGCCCAAACCGGGTTCTAACACCAAATGTGTTTTCACCCAACTCCCCGACCAGGCCTCTCATTCTTTCAGAGTTAAGATGATTGTATTTCAAGGCTTCATCTTGAAACTCCTTGACCGGTTTCATCACGTCGGAGGTCATAATCAGCTGGTACGCCTTCAACCGTATCGGCTCAGGCCTCTCCTTTCGGCTAAGGGCATCTGCCACCACATTGGCTTTGCCCGGATGGTAATGGATCTCACAATCATAATCTTTTATAAGCTCCAACCATCGCCTGTGCCTCATGTTTAAATCCTTCTGCTCAAAGAAGTACTTCAAGCTCTTGTGGTCGGTGAAAATGGTGCACTTCGTTCTGTAGAGATAGTGCCTCCAAATTTTTAATGCAAAGACCACAGCTGCTAGCTCCAAGTCATGAGTAGGATAATTAACCTCATGAACTTTCAGCTGTTGGGATGCATAGGCTATAACCTTTCCTCCTTGCATTAACACGCACCCCAACCCCGAGTAGGAAGCATCAGAATAAACCACCAAGTCTTCACTTCCCTCGGGTAATGCCAATACAGGAGATTGGGTCAATCTCGCCTTCAAATCTTCAAATGCCTTTTCCTGAGTTTGACCCCATACAAACTTCACCTCTTTCGGGTCAACTTGGTTAGTGGAGAAGCGATTTTGGAAAAGTCTTGGATAAACCTTCGGTAGTAGCCCGCCAAACCCAAGAAACTTCGGATTTTAGATGGCGTCTTTGGAGACTTCCATTGTATCACCGCTTCCACCTTTGTCGGATCGACCATAATACCCTCCAGATTCACCACGTGACCCAAGAACTGAACTTCGCGCAACCAGAACGCGCATTTGGAGAATTTAGCATACAACTTCTCCCTTCTCAACGTCTCCAGAACCTCTCGAATGTGACCGGCATGCTCAGTCTCGCTCTTAGAATAAATCAAGATATCATCAATGAACACAATCACTGATTTATCCAGCATCGGTCGACACACCCGGTTCATCAGATCCATAAAAGCAACTGGCGCATTGGTCAAACCAAAAGACATGACAAGAAACTCGTAGTGACCGTAGCGCGTGCGAAAAGCTGTTTTAGGGATATCCTGTTCTTTCACTTTCAGTTGATGGTAGCCCGATCGGAGATCTATTCTTGAAAACCAGCTGGCGCCCTGGAGTTGATCAAACAGATCATCGATTCTCGGCAAGGGGTACCGGTTCTTCACCGTCAGCTTGTTTAGTTCACGGTAGTCGATGCACATCCTCATACTACCGTCCTTCTTCTTCACGAACAGGACCGGAGCACCCCAAGGTGAGATACTTGGTCTAATGAACCCCTTATCTAGCAGTTCTTGCAACTGCTCCATCAACTCTTTCATTTCCGTCGGAGCCAATCGGTATGGTGCTTTGGCGATGGGTTGAGCACCTGGTATCAGATCAATCTGAAACTCAATCTCTCGGTCAGGCGGCACTCCCGACAAGTATTCGGGAAACACATCCGGGAAGTCACTCACAACCGGAACATCGGACAGTTGTGGCGTTGGCGCGTCTACATCCTTCACGTAACATAAATAGGCGCCACATCCACGCCTCATACATTTTCCCGCTACTGCCATTGAGATCATCTTCGGAATCGCAGTGACCCGATCCCCATGAACAGTTACCGGACTCCCGTCAGGCGCTATCAGACAAATCATCTTCTTTCGACACACTATGTTCGCCTCGTAGTCCGCCAACCAATCCATCCCAAGCACCAAATCAAAACCACCCAAGGTCATCACGAATGGTCTAACTGGAAATTTGTGACCCTCTAATTTTACATCACAACCCTCTATTACTTCAGAAATCCTTGTGGACTTTCCTATCACGGTTTCTACATCAAACGGTACATACCACGTCTACTACTAACAGGCAATTTGGCACAGAAAGCAGCAGAAATGAAACTCCTACTGGCACCCGAATCAAATAATACAGAGGCTAAAGTTTGGTTCACCAGAAACGTACTGGACACGACATCAGGGTCCGTCCTAGCCTCCTCCTTCGTCATCGTGAACTCCCTGGCGTTTGCTCTCTGTCCTTCATTTCCCGTCTTCTTTACGCCGGAACTTTCAGACCTCGGCTTTTTGCAATCTTTATTCATATGGCCACTTTCCCCATAATTGAAGCATGTCATACTCTTACACTCTCTATCCATATGACCAGACTTTCCACACCTAAAACAAACATTCAGCCCCAGTCAGCATTCCCCACCATGCTCCCTTCCATATTTACCACACTTCCTCAGTCTCGTACCCGGTGTGGCCACACTACGATATTCCACCCGGGCCTTCTTGTTGCTCATCGAAGCATCACCCCGACCAAACCTTTTCCCGTTCCAATTCCTGTCACCACCCTTCCTATTACCATCAGTCACCACCACCACCGCCCTTTCATCATACAATCTCCCAGCCAGGTCCACCGCCGACCTAAAGGTAGTTGGTCGGGTGGCGATCATATGCCTGCGGATATCCGCCGGCAAGACCTGAATATACCTCTTGATCTTTCGCGACAGGGGTGTCACCTGATCCGGCACCAGACGTGCCATTTTGTTGAATTTCGTGGTGTACTGTTGGTGGGTCATCGCCCCTGCCTCCAGCTACAGGAACTCTCTCTCAACTTTATCTATTTCCCGATGAGGACAGAGCTCCTCGATCACCAACCTCTTCAATTCGGACCACTTCATCTTCCCAATGGCCCTGCTACCCTCGGCTTGGACCACGTTATCCCACCAGCATAAGGCCGAATCCGTGAAAGAATAGGTAGCGAACTTCACCTTCTGGTCCTCACGGCACTCGCTAATATCAAGGACACCCTCCATTTCTCTCACCCCATAATTACAGCCTTGTGCTGTTTCATGCACCGGCTCCTCCTCCTCTTCCTCTTCCATTTCATCACCCGAAAGAACCATTTCCGACCCTGATTGCTCCTTTCTCCCTGAGGACCGGTTCCTCTCCTTTCTTTCTCCCTCCCGAACAGCCTTAATCACTTCGTTTACCACAGACGGTAAGATCGTCTGCATGACCTGATACACCTCTTCCACCACTCTTTTACTGAGGCTCTCAAGTTGGCGCTTTCGTCTACGCCCTCCTGATGAGGGGTCTCGGTTTCCTCATGAAATACTTTCTCCACCCTAGGTCTTCCTCTTGTGGCCCGTGGTTCAGCACCACGCCCGCCACCACCTCCACCCCGTGAGGCCTTAGAAGATCTACCACCAGCCATTTTATATCTCACACTGAAAGATTCAAACACCAACACGGTCATTCAAGGGAATAGCTCAGTTTATGTCAAGTACGGTAAGTCCCTAATTACAGTGGCGAGTTGTGATTAGCCACTTACTTTACTTTTCGTACCCTGAGCATTACCTGTCCTGACTACGTTAGTATCTAACTCTAACAGTAACACATACATCACATAACATGCGCACGTAATACTGGTTAACTTTAAGAAAATACCTGATGGCACGCAACTACTTAGATGGCATTCCTTCCCTTTCTGTCCCATTTTCAGTTTAAGTTTAGGTTTATTTTTGAAAATTTTACCCATTTCACTTAAACTTTGGCTCTAATACCAACTTGTAATGCCCCGTTCCCGGGCACCTCACAGTTGGTCATTCATCGCACTTCAACATATAGTTTACATATACTAAGTAAAATAACGTAGCGGAATTAATAAGAAGTACATTCTCATTTCATCATAAGAGCTTTTACAATACATTACATTGTCGATTCGAATACAAAACACAAGCTTTCTTTACATTGCCTACTTTACTATGATTGTTGCGGAAGCATATGAAACCGAGGATTTCTTAAGTAATCCTGTTTATTTGAATCCTCAACAATCATAAGGTCATAACAGTGACCTCTAGTAATAACTAATTTAAAGAAGATTCCTTAGGTAATCCCGTTTATCGAGATTACTCAAGGAATCTTGCACTTGCATGCAACATAATGTGTCGCATGCATTATGAACCCATAACACATTTTGTGGCAGCATTATCAAAAGAAGAATGCCATCCCAAAAGAGCTGAGTAGTCGCCTTGTGCCATCCCCAGCAACCCTACCTGCCAACTGGAAACACATAAAAAGTCAGTGTTGCTGAGTGAGTTCTAGTTTATAATAAAAACATACTTTTCTTTCATTAAAACCGTTCTTAAATACATGCGGTCACACAATATATGTACACATAGATAATATTATGATTATCTTCCTCATTCGTTCATTAACTTCCATTCGTGTACCATTCATCGTTATCATTCACGTCCGTTCATTTATTCTTACGAGTCTGTTACGACAACAAGGCCGCTCACCTCAATATCGATCTCTCACGATCGTACGTTAGCCAAGTCTGTTGCAGCACACAGCTTCTCACCTCAGTGGCAATCTCATGATTGCCTGCTAACCGAGTCTGTTGCAACACAAAGTTGCTCACCTCATTGTCAATCTCAAAGATTGACCCTGTGTGCATCCTTTGGGGTAGCTAACCCGCATCACAGTTGAGCTAACACCTGCCAGGGGTCACCTCCTTTCATTTGCTTGCAAGCCTTTCTTACATTCATTCGTTCATTCATTAATGCATGCATTCATTCATCATGTTCCTCTTTTATTATCTTCAACTTTACGTTATTTAATACTTTGTTCCTTCGTTATTATAATATGTAAAGTTTTGGAAAGATAAGCATACAACATCATAGGAACATACACATATCATCCATGCATCGTCATACAAGGCATCATACATACACATCATACACCAAGCATGACCAACAAGCACACAACATCATACCATCTATGACCTCAAAAGTCAACTTACATAACCCCCGGGAATCTCCCTGGTCAAAGCCTAACTTACTCATTTAAATTCCCAGAAGTCAGAATTCTGCCAAGTGTTTACCCGCATTTCCCTCCTTAGTTCATCCGCATTTTCTTGGCCATCTGCACTGGTTAATGCGGATGAGGAAATACCTTGGCCGCATTTCCATACTATCCGCATTAGACCATGCGGCTGAGTAAAAGCCCTAACCGCATTTCATGTTCTTACCCGCATTAGTTAATGCGGATGAAGAGTGCCTTGGCTATTCTTCCTGTCTTGTCCGCATTAGGTCAATGCGGCTGAGTAAATGCCTCGGCCGCATTTACTTAGTTCATCTTCATTTGTTAATGCGGTTGAATTCTGCCTTAGCCATTTTGTTTGGCTGTCCTCATTAGTCCATGCGGCTGAGTAAGGTGACCTGCAACTTAACATGCGCCATTTCTACAACTCATTCATCATCTTAACATACCCTTAGCACAGATTCATCATATTATCCCCTTAGAACAAATCATACATCATACACATCATAGGAAAGACTCCTAAAACATACATCAACAGTACGCACACGAACAACATGCTGTAATTCGTAAATCTGCCCTAGAAATCTTATACACGGTAAGCATAGCAACCATAAGCAGACCATACACACACATACTCGTACATACATACAAGGATCAAGCACTCAAAGCTCGAAAACAGTTTCCCGATGTGTTCCAGCCCCAAAAATCATTCAAAAACGGTTAAATTAGGGGTCTTAGAACTCACCTTGTGTTGCTGCGGGTATGGCTTCTTCAAATCGGTTGCTGTGAGATCTTGCTCCTCGAATCAGTCTTCTTCTTTTTCTTCTCGTTCTTCCTTCAAATCCCGTATTCTGCTCTTTCTCTCTCTAGAGTGTTCGATGATTTTGGGATTGTGAGAAAAGAGTGGGCAGCCATCCCCATAAATATCAGATATTTATTCCCTCTTTGAACTTTTGACACAAAGCCCCCTCTACTTTTATTCCTTTCTCATTTCCTTTCAAGATACTTTCTTTTCTTTTCTTATTATTATTTTTCTTCGTCTAATAAAGTTTTGGGTTTTACAAGAGGAAGCTGCTGCACGAGGTATGTTGTCCCTTGTATTATCATCTAGATTGCCGGTCTTTATTGATCTTTAAGTAAAACTAACCTAAAAAGATGGATAGTTTGATGTAAATTTTAGTATTGGACATGATACTAACTATTCCTTTCTTGTTTGCAGCTGGTATTGTTCTTGAAGAGAAAAAATGGCCCCCTTTTTTCCCGATCATTCACCATGATATTGCTAATGAGATCCCAATTCATCTATAGAAATTGCAATATGTTGCATTCACAAGATACTTAGGTATGTTTTTATTTTCCATCATACAATGATATTCTTACTTTTACCTTTTCAAGAGTTCTATTGCATCAATTAATGGACGCCTTTTCACACCATATCAATGAGACCCACAAAAAGTATTGTTAATGGTCATAATGAATTGGATCTAAGTTCTGTATAATTCAAATTTTCAGGACTTGATACAAATTGCCTCTAATAATCTAATTTACACTTGTGATCAGGATTAGTACTCTGTCTTCTATGGAATATCATAGCCACAACAACTCTGTCTTCATATAATGTTTTATTAAATTTAAAAAACCACGATGGTCGCATATGGAGGTTTTCTCTTCTCTAAATGCTCTTTAAGATCTTTTCACATATTTACTATCATATATTTTTCACACTGGTGTAGGACAATCAAGACATGGGGCAGTTGATAGCATAATATTTGCCATGATGATCTATTTTAAGCATTTCAGGTAAATTTATCTTAAAATGGTACACTTGATAACTGTTTCTTAAAGTAAAATGTTGATCAAGTTTTTGATTGCATTGACAAAGCTTTGTATAATATATATCTTTACTATAAGATATGGTAACTCAGCTGTGTTTGTCACCCATTGTAAACTTTTCAAATCAAACAAATTGATGTGAAAAAACACTCTTTTAATTTTCAAATTTAGAATATCTAAAAGATGTTTAAAGTAATATAATGAAGTAACTTTTCATTGTGTGCAGAAAAATAAGCACAAAACAAGTACTCTGTAAAAAAGAGTTTTGCATTGTTATTGTTTTCTATACAAAGAGGGTAAAAACATTATTTTATGCAAGTATACTCTTTTATGTAATAAAAAACAAGAGTTGCATCTGCAATGAAAAGTATTTGACTTTTCTTGTATATGTTACCATATCTAATCAATAAACTTTTGCTTCTTCATAATTTTCTTCATGAGTTGAGGGGTACAGAGGGGTGGGAAAAAAGGTGATGTGTTTCTTGGTCGCTCAACCAAGGTCCATCCCTATTGCAGCTCAAAGATGTTGCGTTATTGGGTGATTTTCGCCAGATGATTCCAAAACCGGTTAATATTCAGTCTGTGTTAGTTCGAGATCAGTCTCACCGTTTTCAAGAAAATCAATCCCCCCACATTCTGCAACACCTGTTCCTACTACTGCTGGGCTTTCTTTTTCCAAAGGGTGTTTGGTTTGTCTTTGTTTGAGTAATTGCTTTCTAAAACAGGTGTTTTTTTTATTGTTGTTAAGGTTGATAGCCTGAGGAATCAATATGAAATAGAAGAATCAGTGCTTCAAAAAGCGAGAAAAAATGCTCAGGAAGCTATGATGTTAGCTGCTGAAGAATCTGCTAAATGTAAAGCTACAAAAGATGTGATAAGAACTCTGATGGCACAGGTGATTCCTTAAAAAAGATGTTCTAATATGTTAGATTATGTGCAAGTAAATTGGACAAGTTGGCAGTCTGGGTAACATGTCAAAAAGATTAATTTAAGTGCAGGTCAAAATCCATCGGGGTGGGTTTGACCCACTGACACTTTTTTGTTCATTTTTGGAATTTTAGATATCCATTGTATTATGTATGATTCCAAGATCTGTGTTTTTACAATAGTAATCTAGCGTTTGTAAGTTACATGATTTAGGAGCTTGAAAGTATTTGAATACACTTTAAACAACTTACTGTTGTTTGATTTTCAGTCCATTTGACCTGTTTCTTCAATAGCTAATTTTGTTTGTGTTACTGATTTGAAACATTATCGTTTAAAAGCAAATCTAATTGATCCTTTTTTCACACAAGTGGGCTGAAATTGATCATCTTAATCGGGGCAGAGCTAGGAAGTTACTCTTGAGGGGCGACCAAACACCTGTGTATTAACTTGTTAAGTTTGTAAACCTATTAGAAGTGTTGTATTGTTCAATAATGATTTAATTTGGGTAATCCAATATATTTCCTTCTGAGCTACCTTTTTTCTTATTTTATCCATTTGACTTTAACCCAGCTTCAGTTTCATCAGGTATGTTTAGCTATATCATGTTTCTTATAGAATTTGATTTTTAGATTTCAAACCCTTTTGCTGTTGATTTTTGGGATATTAGGTAAAAATATTAAGCTTCAAATTATTGTATAAATTTTTTGTAGTTGATGGTGCTCTCCATGTTTGCTTTTCTGATTTAGTTATTGTTAAAGTTAGAGTCTTTGTAATAAACAAGTGATTAGGTTCGATTCTTGTTTCCCGAGAGGGACATGAACAGGCTATAAAGAAATCACCGAGAGGGACATGAACAGGTTATAAAGAAATCATGTGTTGTGATTGATTATGTTTAGTGATTTGTGACTTGGGTATACACTGATATGTTTGAAATGATTCTAGGGTTTGTTTTCAATTCTTATCGACTGCTTTGTTATTTAGTGTTTTATGATATTCATTATGGTTTCAACATTTTAGCTTGTTTTTTGTTGAGTTGAATCTTGAAGTATATGATAAAGTGGGTTATATTTGTTTCAAATTTTTCATCTTTAATATATGTTTTTTTTGAGCCATTGATGTATGACTGCTTTACTTTTCTTCATCAAAATTAAGAGTAGATAGATTACACTTATACTACGAAAAAGAAAACAAACAAAAGTGCTATATAATATGTCACGAGAAGATTGATAAACTAATAGAGATTGGGTACCGCGATGTAACTTGTCACTCCCGCTGCATCGCGCGTGTTCCCTGCTAGTATATATTAACAGGATCTCAGCCTCTAGTTTGATCAATTAGGTTGTGTTCGTAGCGGATTTAGCATGATAATTAGCAATTAATGCAAGAACATAAGGAATATTGCATGTAAAGTAAATTGTAGAGAGAGAGAATAATTTGCATAAAAAAATAATATTCTGTTTGTTTCACATGTTTCGGCGTGGAATACAATCAGGTCACTGCCCCTTTATAGGCAAAAGACCCATACTGTTGTTAGATTCCACTGACATTAATAGTTATTTAACAAACTACTGATAGAACACTTAAACTACAGAAGATGTCACAACAGCTGACATCTTCTTACAAAATTCCTAAGTGTTCTACCTATTACAAGTACTGAAAAGGAAACTACTGAAAAGCTACAATGACTGAAGAACAAACTCTTCAGTCGTTTACAACTACTGAACTATAACAGCTGAAGAACAAACTCTTCAGCTGTTGTACAAACTACTGAAAGGAAAAATATAAAACTACTGAAAAGAAAAACCATCACAACAACTGAAGAAGACTTCTTCAGCTGTTGTGACAAACTCTGAAGCTTCAGCACTTTGGCCTTCAGACTTTGGTCTTCAGATGATTCATCAGCTGATGACTTCAGTAGTTGTTATCAGCTGATGTCTTCAGTCGTTGTCTTCAGACTTTGTGCATCAGTTGTTGATCTTCAGTTCTTCAGACTTTGATCTTCAGCAGTTTTCTTCAGCACTTGAAGTCTTCAGTACTTGTATTTATTAGTACTTCAGACTTCAGTACTTATCTTCAGCACTTTGGGATCTTCAGCTGTTGTACTTCAGATCTTTGATCTTCAGCTGTTGATTCTTCAGACTTTGTCAAACTGCTGATGAAGGTCTTCAGCAGTTGTTGTGATGTCATGTGGGACTTAGAGATTTTCCTGATCTTGGCTTATTGGTTCTTTTGGTCCAACAAACTCCCCCTGAACCAATGCAGCCAAAACCTCTAAGTTATTTATTATCCCACTTATTGTTGGCATAAAGATTGGTCTATTTCCTTCTGGATCAGATCAGAAGTTGACCCTGATAAGCACTGGCCTGAGAGGTAGTCTCTAAGATTTGATTGGCTGAGTATGGATGGGAGCTCTATTTGGGGAATTGGACACGGAGCTGTTGTCCCATCCATGAGATCTACCTCCCACGTACTAGCCTGTAGGATTCTCTAGTGTAGGCTTGAAGGAATATCATCTGTTCTTCTTTGGTCAAGTCTTCAGCCACACCTCGAATAACCCTTCACGGCCGTACAGCTCTGAGACATACTTGGCCTGTTTTCCATTTTTGAGCTCAACTGTTGTGATTTGCCTATATGCAAATTCATCTGGATGTCTTCCTTCCAACAACAGGTTGAGCTCATCCCTATGGAAGTTCTCAAGCCTCTTATAGACTAAGCCCTTCCTCACCACCCTATTGTCTAACATTTTTTGGGGTGGCTGCTTAGCTCTATAGGCTGTCTCGAACTCCTCTACTATCTCCCAGGGCCACAGAGATCACTTCATCTACAACTCTCATTGGCTCTTGTATCTCACAGGCATATCTTTTGGACTATCCTGTGAGCCGCCCTAGGATCAGGCCAAGTCCTCACTCTTTCCTTATCATATTGAAAGGTTTGCTTAAGAGTGAAGAGTCTCAGAGCCTCCTTCTTCATATTCATGATAGAAGTAGAAGCAACATATGATTTGTCAATGCTTTTCAGCATTTCCTCATCGTGTAATCTTTGCTGCTCCTCTTCTTCTAATTTTACCCTCACAGTGTCCATCTGTGAGGTGGGAGTGATGGGTTTGGATTGGCTTTGGGTAAAGGAATGACTGCAGACAGGGGCAGTCTATCCTCCTCATCCTCCTCATCTCTTCTTCTTGCAGCCTCAACACCCTTCTCTTCTTCTTCAAGGGTGGATCATTGGCTGCGGGTTTGATGGTGAAGGGGTTGGTTTTGTGGGTTGTGTTTGGGTGGTTGGTGTGGGAATGTTGGCAGGCACTGCTAGCAATCTAGAGATAAGAGATCGTTTGGTATGTTTTGCTAGCAATGTCCTGTTCCCAGCATCGGCTTCTGAGAGGGCCTCAGCAACCAGTCCTTTGGTGAAATCACCAGCTGAACAGATCTTGGTGGCTATAGCCAAGATTCTATCCCTGATCCATGCTTTGACATCAAGGACTGGCCTACCCAGATACTTCAAAATGAATCTACTCATAGCCTCGAGTCTCTTTTTGTCCTCTTGGCTATAAGTAGACCATCGATACTCAATCTTTTCTCTCCATATTTCTGATCTCCTGATCTAGCAAGGCAGTGTCCTTGTCAAAGCCTTGCCTGAATAGCTGATCAATGACAGAGTCCATTGATCGGCTATGCTCAGCATCAGCCTCCTTGATAAGGGCTGCTAGATCAGAGTCAGTCTTCTTACCTTCTTTCCCTCCTCTCCTCTCTTCTCTCCTCTCTTCTTTTGATAAGTTACACTGAAATCCTTTTGGATTTCAGCCACTTCTATTTGAGCTCTCTCCTCCCTCACCTTCTCCTTCCCCTTCTCCCTACCCGTCTCCTCAGACCTCTCCCTCTCAGTTGCCCCCTTTCTCCCTACTTCTATCTCTTCCTCCACCCTCTTCCTCTTAACTTGCACTGATGTCTCCCCCTTTTTGGGTGCATTGGTTGGGGTTTGACTATCAGCAAGTGCTTAGCAACAGCAACCTCCACTATGGGTTGTATATAAGTGGGAAGCCTCTCATCAATGGTTTTCATCATAATTTCTGTGATTATAGGTGTGATGAGAGGCAGGATTTCTGGAAGATAGCATCTAGCAGCTCAGGAGGGTTCTGTTCCTGAGAGCTAGAGCCAGAAGCAGGGGCAGGTGGCTGAGTTTGTGGGAGTGGTTGAGTGTCTGTGAGACCTTCGGGTGAAGGTGCCATCTGTGGGTTTGTGGTGGGCAGATGGACTTCTATCTAGAGTCATTTGAGCAAGCAGCTCTTTGAGTCTGCTTATCTCATCTTTTGAGCGACTACATCAAAGAAGAAGCTCAGGTCATCATCAGTGTGAACTGAATCACCTGACCTCCTGACAATGTCAGGATGTACATGCACTGAGTGTGGCTCAGTAGTTGCATGTGCCCCTTGTTCTTGGTACTGGGGACTTCCAGCCTCTGGATTGGATCCATCATCGGCAGTTGCCTCTGGTGAGGTCTTATTGCTTGTACCAGCTTCTCCTGCTCATGTGCTGATGCAGGGGAAGTGGCAGCCTCACCAGAATATCCTATCTCCCTAGCCATACCGGGAGATTGGACATGTGATTCCCTATGTTGTGGGCTCCCACCAGCACTTGTGTCCACCCTCTCTTTGGTAGGAGTCTCCCCAGTTGGAATTGGTTTCTGGGAGAGGCTGGAGTGCTCAGGTGAGTCAACACTTTGGCTATTATTAGTGTAGGGCTTTGTGGGGTGGTCTCAGTAGGAGATGGGCTTGAAGCAATGTGCACATGGGGAGGAGTGTGCATTTCAATGGTAGTCTCCTCAAGTGAGAAAGACCCCAGATGTGTGGGTGCCCCTGAAGTAGTTGCATCAGGTTCCTGTTGAGAGGAAACCTGTGCGGTTGTGGTGGGTGGAGTCGTGGTGACTGCTGGGAGAATCTGACCAGCAGCCACTTCCTGCCTTTGTGTTGCCGGGGCATCCTCAGGGGACTCATTTCCCTGAGTAGCCTTTGTGGGCTTCTTTTGGTTTTGGCTTGGTGGGGACTTTGGATTTGGCGATGGAGGCTGTGGGTTCCTGCTGCGTGGGTTTTCGCACCCGGGCAGCCTGTTTGAGTGTGTGGTCGGTGTTGTGCCTGGAGTATACCTCAGCTAGAACAGCCATGGCAGGGACCCCAGTGCCAACAAGTCCCTCAGCTTAAAGCTGGTCCTCTATTATGGCTATTATAAACCGAGGATACAATATCTAACGGTTAGAAATTGGTTTTGTGGCCATATCCTTGATTTCCAAAATATAATATCAGTTAAGTTCAAATGTTGTTTTTCAAGGATAGAGAATAATACCTGTTGCCACCTTGTTGACATCTGGTCCTAGATATGTTTTGGGGGCCAGACACACATTCACCATGTGGAAGATGAGTCATTGGGGATCTGGGAAGTGTTTCTTCAACAAGGTGGTGGCAGAGAGGTCGCCCTGATAGTCGTTGGCTGTGAAGCATAGATCGAGGGCGCCTTTGGGGTAAGAGGTTGGAAGGTGGCATCCTCCAGCTTTAGGGTTTCTCAAATGGTAGCTGGAGTGATAACCACTGGGTGGTTGTTTACGGAGGACCGGAGAGAGACCTCGCCATCGTTCTCTCCGGTTTGGACGGTGATGTTCGTTCAGAACTCCGCCAAGGAATCGGTGTATATGGTGGGGTTGAGAAGGAATGCCGTTTGGTATGGTGGATCGGTCGTTAGATCGACGGCATTGTGAAACTTAGACCAGAAAGGCGATTTGGTAAGATGTGCGACACAGTTGTGTCGAGGTTTGAGTTGCATGGCCGCCATTAATGGTGTATGGGATTTTCAGAGGTTTTTGAAAAGTTAGGTCAAGTGAGAATGAAAAGCTCTGAAGGTTGGGTATTATAGGGTATGGCAAAGGCTGAAAGAAAACTACTGAAGGTTTTGGTGTTAGTCATCAGTTGTTGAAACTACTGATGACGTGGTTTTTTAACCTTCAGTGGTTGTAACATCTGAGGACTTGGTGTTAGTCTTCAGTAGATGAAACTACTAAAACCTTGGTTTTGTCCTTCAGATGTAAACGGCTGAAGACTTGTTGTCAGTCTTCAGTAGTTATGAACTACTGAAGACCTAGTTTTCATCTTCAGACGTTGTAACAACTGAAGACTTGGTGTTAGCCTTCAGTAGTTGTGAACTACTGACATCAGTAGTTGTGAACTACAGAAGACATGGTATTGCTTCAGTTGTTGTAAACAACTGAGGACTTGGTGTTAGTCATCAGTAGTTGTGAAACTACTGAAGACATGGTTTTGTCCTTCAGTTGTTTGGGTATGAACAGCAGCTGTTGGCATCAGCTGAAGAGTAAAATTACTCATCAGTTGTTTCCGTCAAATCAGTTGTTTCATGCTGACCTCCACATTTACTCATCAGCTCTTTGGCTGACTTTCAGATGTTTCATTGACCTTTCAGCTCTTGCGAATATTTATGCCTTCAGCTCTTGTGATCAGATGTTCACAAGTGCTGATGAAATACTCCAGAGCTGGTGAACAAATTTTGTCTTCAGTACTTGTGTAAGATTACACATCAGTACTTGTGAACAAAATTTGTTCTTCAGTACTTATTTGTTTGAAAATGATACATCAGTAGTTGTAATCCACCTCACTACATTAGTTGTTTTCAACAAATAATGCACATTAGTACTTTGAAGCATTTTAGTCTTCAGTAGTTGTAAAAATGCTAAAGACTAAATTACTCATCAGTACTTATATTTGACCTTTGCATACTAATGCTCATCAGTATTTGTGAACTGAGAGCATCAGTATTGGTCAAATTATTCTAGCTGTAGCATACCAAGCCTTAGTACCAAGTTTTGAAATGTGGTACTATCTAAAGGCTTAGTAAATATATCTGCAAGCTCATCAGCACTAGGCACAAACTTTGGATCAATCAGACCTTTTTCATAGCAATCCCTAATAAAATGGTGTCTGATCTCTATATGTTTGGTCCTAGAGTGCTGGACAGGATTTTTAACAATGCAAAGAGCTGAAGCACTATCCATTAATAATGGAGTCTTAGTCTCTGTAATGCCATAATCCAAGAGTTGGTTCTGAAGCCAGAGTATCTGAGATGTACAACTTGCAGCAGCAATGTACTCAGCTTCAGCAGTGGATGTAGCAATTGATGTTTGTTTCTTACTCTGCCAAGAAACTAAACAATTGCCTAGGAATTGGCAACCACCAAAAGTGGATTTTCTGGTGACTTTGCATCCTACGTAATCACTATCAGAGAAAGCAACTAATTTGCAAGAATGCCCAGTTGAATACCAAAGACCTAGTGATTGGGTACCTTGCAGATATCTAAAGATCCTTTTGACTGCAATCAAATGGGATTCTTTAGGTGCAGCCTGAAATCTAGCACAGGCACATGTTGCAAACATGATGTCTGGTCTAGAAGCTGTGAGGTACATCAAGGACCCAATCATACATCTGTAAAGGGTTTCATCAACCGCTTTACCTTTCTGATCTACATCTAGTTGTGTGATGCTGCTCATGGGAGTAGAACAGGGCTTGCAGGTTTGTAAATCAAACTTATTCAACAACTCCTTTGTGTATTTGGACTGATGGATGAAAATTCCATCCTCCCTTTATTTAATTTGCAAACCTAGAAAGAACTGATATTCCCCCATAGCACTCATTTCAAACTTTTGCTTCATGAGCATTGTAAATTCATCACACAACTTTAGATCAGAGGATGCAAAGATGATGTCATCTACATAAATTTGAACAAGGAGCTTATGCTGTCTCACAGTCTTGATGAACAAGGTTTTATCAATGGTGCCTCTAGTGAACTTATTTTGGAGAAGAAAAGTTGATAGTGTCTCATACCAAGCTCTAGGAGCTTGCTTCAGCCCATAAAGAGCCTTATCAAGCTTGTACACCCAATCAGGATGTTTGTTGTCCTCAAAGCCTGGTGGTTGACACACATAAACTTCTTCTTTTATTTTACCATATAAGAAGGCACTTTTGACATCCATTTGATAAACCTTAAGACTGTGAAAAGCAGCATAGGCTAGGAACAGTCTGATTGCTTCCAGTCTTGCCACAGGGGCAAAGGTCTCATCATAATCGATGCCTTCCTCTTGTGCAAACCCTTGAACAACCAGCCTGGCCTTGTTCTTGACAATTTGGCCCTTATCATCTGTTTTGTTCCTAAATACCCATTTGGTGCCTATTGCACACTTCCCTTGGGGTAAATGAACAAGCTCCCACACTTGCTATTTCTTGAACTGAAGAAGCTTAAGCTGCATTGCTTCAACCCATCCATTGTCTCTTAAAGCAACATGATAGTTCTTTGGCTCTTGCTGACTGATGAAGAGAGCATAGAAGCAGAAATTGGACAATTGACTCCTGGTTGAAACTCCAGCATTGATATCACCAATGATTTGAGATGTGGGGTGATTCTTCAGCTCTTGATAGACTATAATATCAGTGCAAGTGTTTGTAGGACTTTCAGCAGCAACAAATGGTGATGGAGATTCTTGAAACCATGTAGGAGATGGCAGCTCAAATGAAGTAGAGCATGCAGAAATCTCATCAGTATTTGTTGTGGATGGGACTGCTGAAGCTACAGGAGCATCAGGTTTAGTGGACTCAGGCAGGTTGTCACTAAACCTGAAGAGGTGAGTACTGACTACATCATCATCAGTACCACCAGGTGGAGAACTGTTGACAGGCTCAACAGCTGGAGGTTGATAAGGAACATATTACAGTATGTCCAGATCAAACAACTCCACAGGTTTTGTGGAATCTTGTCCTTTGGAGATTCATTGAACTTAACATGCAGAGTTTTTCAACCACCTTTGTCCTACAGTTGAAGACTCTGTATGCCTTGCAAGTTGATGAATAACCAACAAAATACCCAGCATCCACCTTACTAGCAAACTTCTGGAGTGGGTTGCTAGTGTTGAGAATAAAACATGGACACCCAAAGGCTCTAAAGAATGAAATCAGAGGAGCCAAATGTTGAAGTACTTCATAAGGAGTCTTCATCAACCTCTTATTCACTAAAGCTCTATTTTGTACATAGCAAGCTGTATTGACAGCTTCAGCCCAAAAGGCCGGTGGCAACCCTCAGTCAGCCAACATTGACCTTGCAGCTTCAATGAGAGTCCTGTTCTTTCTCCCCACCACTCCATTCTGCTCAGAAGTTCTACGAATACTAAACTGCCTTTTAATTCCCTTGGACAGGTAGAAGTCATCAAGTGTGTAGTTTCTAAATTCTGTTCCATTGTCACTCCTCACACACTTGACCTGTAGGGAATACTGCTTTTCTACAAATAACACAAAGTTCATGATAGTCTTGGTGCTTCATCCTTGGAGTGCAAGAAGAAAGTCCATACAAACCTGGAATAATCATCCACAATTACCAGGCAGTATTTCTTCTTTGCCATGCTCATCACTCTGACAGGACCAAAGAGATCCATGTGCAGGAGCTGCAAGCAGGCAGTGGACTTTGGTTCTTCTATTGAAGGGAATGAAACTTTGTGTTGTTTTCCTTTTAAGCAAGCAGTGCAGTTGTCTTCACACTTGAACTCCTTTAAAGGCAATCCTCTTACTAAACCATGGCTTATCAGCTGATTCATGTTCTTGAAATTAACATGCCCCAGCCTCCTATGCCATAGAGTAGACTCTTGATGAGATGCCTTGGAGAATAGGCAAGGATGGCCTTTTAGATCTATCTTTTTGGAAAGATCTAAGGCATACACTCTTCCTGTCCTGTTGGCCTTCAGGAGAGTGTATTCATCCAACACCTTGTCAATCAAATTTAGAACTTTGGATGACAGAATCCGACAGTTCTGGCTTGTGAAAGGGCAACATGGCCTTTATCACACATTTGACTGACACTCAAGAGGTTGTACTTGAGATTGTCCACATAGTTAACATCACCAAACCTTATTTCCCCATTGGAAACAAAGCCTTTTCCGATGATGTAACCCTTTGCATCATTGCCAAAGTAGACAAATCCCTTCTTTCCTTGAGAGTAGTCATTAAGAAGGGAGCTGCTTCCAGTCATGTGCATAGATCCTCCACTGTCTACATACCAGATGCTTCTTTGGCATGTTGAAGAACCCTGCAATCATAACCACATGTTAGTTAGTTTTAGAGACCCAACCTGTTTGGTTTTGGGTCTGTTCTCAACTACAGGTGCAACACTAACAGGTGTGTTATGTATGACAGCCTGAGGTGAAGAAGATGGTGTAGAAGAGGAACCCTTTGGCTTGGATTTCCTTTTCTGTGGTTTTAACACAGGAGCATCTAAATGGTTGACTCTTCCCATTAGATGTTGAACCATCATCACCAGTTGTGTCTGACTTTGTGATAAAGCTCTCAGCTCTTCAGACACATTGAGACTTGCTGATGATGGATTCCTATGTTACACCATCTTCTTTTGAGCAACCTCAGCTATTGCCAGAGTAACCCCTACTTTCTTTTTAGATTTAGCTTTGGGCTTAGGGATTTCAGGCTTTGATGTTGCTAGTACAAACTTGGTTTCAAACTTATTTTCATTTTTTTATCAGCTCTTTAATTTCCTCCTTTTGTTTGAGTTTGGAACCCCTTTTGTACCAGCAATCATCAGTAAGATGATTGAACAAGCCACATATCTCACATGGCTTCTTCTTCATCTTGTGTTGATCATCAACCAAAGAAGATGAAACTGCTGAAGACTTGTTCTTCAGCTGTTTGTTATCAGTACTAGCAGTTTTCTTCCCTTTAGTACCTGCTTTCCTGACCTCTTCTTTAGTTGTCTTCAAACCTTTTCTACTGTTAGTTTTCTTCTCTTCAGCGCTGGCAGTAGTTGAGGTTTGAACTTCAGGTGTTATCACTTGCTCTCCAGTACTTTCAGTACTTCTAGAGACAACACCTGAGTTGATCAACCTTTTGATCATATGACAGTCAGCATTTGAACCAACAGCTGTTGTAGCATCAGCTGATTGGTTTTGGCAGGAGCTAATGCTGACTTTTATCTCTGATGATGCTGAATCAGAAGATAGTAGGTCACATGATGAGAAGGATTGGTTATTGCTTTCTCCATCAGATTAAACTTCTGCTCTTGAAGTGAAATCTGTAGGAGGAGCAGTGTGATTATAACCAACGCCAAACTTCACATTGGAAGCTGATTGCTTGCTAAGAAGCATTTCAAAACCCTTGCATGATTGCACCCACCGATCACACTCTACTGGGTGTTTGCAAGAGTTTCCTTGAGGTCTCTGTACTTCTCTAGAAGTAGATCTTCCCTAGCTTTACCATGTTTGATTTGGCATTTAAGCTTGTAAATCTCATCATTTTTCTCTTTTAGTACAGCCTCAAAATCAGCTTTTCTTTTGGAAATAGTGTGCTCTAGCTCAAGATTTTTATCTATTAAAGCTACATTTGCTTCTCTAATAGAAGCAAATACTGCTATGCATGATTCAGAACAAAGCTTGGCTTTGGCCTCAGAGGATACCTGTGATGAGGCATTGGATGATGACCCCTCAGCAGACTCAAGGGCCATCAGAGCAAGATTTCCAAATAGACTATCACCACCATGTTGACCAGCACCTTGGAGTAGTTGTTCCTGACCAGATAGATCATCTGGCAGACTACTCCAGTCAACAACTCCTGGGGTGAAGAAGCTGTGTTGTTGAGGTTGTGTTTGATGATGAGATGGGGAAGATTGAGGCTCAAGAAGAGCCTGTGGTGGTTGAGCAGAAAATGCTGAGTTTGACTGGGCTGAGGCACATAGTAGTAGGGGTATGGGTATGGCATATGACCCTGAGGCACAAAATAAGCAGGTGATGCCTGTGCATGCGATGGATGACCAGAACTGGAGGAAGGTTGCCCTCTGTGCTGTGAGCTATTGCTTGGAAAAGTCACAAAGGGTGCAGAGGAGTTAGATCCAGATGATCTACACTCTCTAGCAAAGTGTCCAAGCCTTTGGCACTTGTGACACCTCAACTTGCTCTTGTCAAAACCAACTTTGGTTTTGCCAGAGAGACCAGGGAATTTCCTACCAGTTCTTTTGTAAAACTTTTGAGATCTGATATTGATCGTTGCCATTTGGCTCAAAATATCCATCTCTTCCAGATCATCATCTGGAATGCCCTTCAAATCATCCATCAAAAAGCATTAGTTATCACTGCTACCTCCTGAACTACTACTAACACCAACAAAAGCTTGTTCAGAGTTGGTAGAGAAATCAATATGCTCATCATAAGAACTCTCTGATGAAGCATATTCAGACTCCTGACTTATCAAGGCAGCATTTCCTTGAACAAAGTCATCAGCGAGCTTGCCAGAGGTGGACAACTTCCTCTTTTGCTCTATCTCTCTCTCAAATGTGAGCAGTTTCCCATGAAGTTGGATGAGAGATAGAGTTTCCAGATTTGTACTGGAGCGTAGGACAATGGTATAAGTGTCCCATCTCTCAGGCAGTGATCTGAGGAACCTGTTGTTCATCTGGCTGTTGGAGTACTCTTGTTTGACCATCTTCAGCTCAGAAATCAAACAAGAGAACCGCTCAAACTGCTGGTCAGAGTCTCACCCTTTCTATATGAGAATGTCTCATATTATGGGCGAGGATTTCCCTATTGTTTGCTAAGACCGAATTAGTTCCTCCAAATTGTTCCTTTAGAGAAACCCATAGGTCATGAGCAGTCTCATGATGCAGAAGCCCTGAGTAAATCTCATTTGGAATAGCCATGGATAAAATTCCATGGGCTCTAGCATCAATCTCGAACAGCTTTATGTTGGACCAAAAGACCAATGAGACAAGATCAGGAAAACCTCTAAGTCCCACATGCCACTGCAACAACTGCTGAAGACTCCCATCAGCTGTTCTGACAAAGTCTGAAGATCAAAGTATGAAGATCAAAGAACTGAAGAACAACAGCTGAAGACTCTAAAGTACTGAAGACAAGTACTGAAGTCTGAAGTACTGATCATACAAGTACTGAAGACTTCAAGTACTAAAGACAAGTACTGAAGAATCAAAAGCTGAAGAACTGAAGAGCTGAAGAACTTCTACTGAAGCACAAAGTCTGCAGACAAAAACTGAAGACAACAGCTGATGACATCTACTGAAGTCATCAGCTGTTACATCATCTGAAGCCAAGTCTGAAGAACAAGTGCTGAAGACTCGGAGTTTGTCACAACAGCTGAAGAAATCTTCTTCAGTTGTTGTGATGGTTTTTCCTTTCAGTAGTTTATTTTGTTTCAGTAGTTGTACAACAGCTGAAGAGCTTGTTCTTCAGCTGTTATAGTTTCAGTAGTTATAAACGACTGAAGAGGTTGTTCTTCAGTCGTTGAAGGATTTCAGTAGTTTACTTTTGTCAGTACTTGTAAAAGATAGGAACACTTTTGTAAGAAGATGTCAGCTATTGACATCTTCAGTAGTTTTATGTTCCGTCAGTTGTAATTTTAATAATCGGTTGATGTCAGAGAAAGGACATCACCACCATCCTTTTGCCGCCTATAAAAGGATGGTGAACCATGCTGTTTTAAATACCGAAACGTGTTGAGCAATAGAACAATTAATTTTTCGCAGAACTCTTTTCTCTCTCTATATTAGTGCTTTTAATTGCAATATCTTTTATGTTCTTACTATAATTGCTAATTAACGTGCTAAATCCGCTGCAAACCAATCTGATTGATCAAACGAGAGGCTGAGATCCTGTCAAATGGTATCAGAGCAGGTTAATCATTGATCGATTTCACTATTGATCATTTGAAACTGCTCTTTTGATCTCTCTGTTTGATCGAATTAGCAATTTGCAAGAACTAGCCATAGAGAGTGAGTTTCTGCTGTTTCCGGCCAAAATCTTGAGGTTCTCTGGTGGTTTTGAGTTACGTTTGTCTTGTTTAAACTTGTTTTTGACTAAAACCTGAGATGACGACACCAACTAATGATCCTCACAATACTGGTTCCTCAACCAAGCCTCCGATGCTTGTTAGGAACGAGTATAACATATGGCAAAGGCGTATCTTCACCACTTGGCTGTCAACAGTGCTGGTTGTTGGAAGTCAGTGGTACATGGACCATACAAGCCTATGGTGAGCGTCCCTGAATCTAATGAACAGGTTGCGAAGAAACCTGAACAATATTCGGACGAAGATCTAAAGCTGTTCGAAATTGATGCTAGAGCCCATGGAATTTTAGCCATGGCTATTCCTAATGAGATTTATTCAGGGCTCTTGCATCATGAGTCTGCTCATGACCTATGGGTTGCTCTAAAGGAACAATTTGGAGGAACTGATTTGGTCTTAGCAAACAATAGGGAAATCCTCGCCCAACAATATGAGACATTCTCATATAGAATGGGTGAGACTCTGACCCAGCAGTTTGAGCGGTTCTCTTGTTTGATCTCTGAGCTGAAGATGGTCAAACAAGAGTACACCAACAGCCAGATGAACAACAGGTTCCTCAGGTCACTGCCTGAGAGATGGGACACATACACCATTGTCCTACGCTCCAGTGCTGATCTGGAAACTCTATCTCTCACCCAACTTCATGGGAAACTGCTCACTTTGAGAGAGAGATAGAGCAAAAGAGGAAGTTGTCCTCTTCTGGCAAGCTCGCTGATGACTTTGTCCAAGGTAATACTGCCTTGATAAGTCATGAGTCAGAATATGCTTCATCAGAAAGTTCTTATGATGAGCATATTGATTTCTCTACCAACTCAGAACAAGCTTTTGTTGGTGTTAGTAATTCAGGAGGTGGTGGTGACAACTTGTGCTTTTTGGTGGAGGACTTAAAGGGCATTCCAGATGATGATCTGGAAGAGATGGATATTTTGAACCAATGGCAATGATAAATATCCGCTCTCAAAAGTTCTACAAGAGAACTGGTAGGAAATTCCCTGGACTCTCTGGCAAAACCAAAGCTGGTTTTGACAAGAGCAAGTTGAGGTGTCACAAGTGCCAAAGGCTTGGACACTTTGCAAGAGAGTGTAGATCGTCTGGATCTAACTCCTCTGCACCCTTTGTGACTTTTCCCAGCAATAGCTCACAGCACAGAGGGCAACCTTCCTCCAGCTCAGGCCATCCATCACAAGCACAGGCACCACCTGCTTATTTTGTGCCACAGGGTCATATGCCATATCCTTACCCCTGTTACTACATACCTCAGCCTAGTCAAGCTCAAGCACCCTCGGCTCAACCACCTCATGCTCTTCCTGTGCCTCAATCTTCCCAATCTCATCATCACACACAACCTCAACAACATAGCTTTTTCACCGCAAGTGTTGTTGACTGGAGTAGTCTACCAGAAGAGCTATCTGGTCAGGAACAACTACTCCAAGGTGCTGGTTAACATGGTGGTGACCAACCTTTTGGAAATCTTGCTCTGATGGCCCTTGATTCTGCTGAGGGTCATCATCGAATGCCTCTTCTCAGGTATCCACTGAGGCAAAAGCCAAGCTTTGTTCAGAATCATGCATAGCAGCATTTGCTTCTATTAGAGAAGCAAATGTAGCTTTAATAGATAAAAATCTTGAGCTTGAGCACACTATTTCCAAAAGAAAAGCTGATTTTGAGGCTGCACTAAAAGATAAAAATGATGAGATTTACAAGCTTAAATGCCAAATCAAAGATGATAAAGCTAGGGAAGATGTACTTCTAGAGAAGTACAGAGACCTCAAGGAAACTCTTGCAACCACCCAAGTTGAGTGTGATCGATGGGTGCAATCATGCAAGGGTTTTGAAATGCTTCTTCGCAAGCAATCAGCTTCCAATGTGAAGTTTGGCATTGGTTATAATCACACTGCTCCTCCTACAGATTTCACTTCAAGAGCAGAAGTTGAATCTGATGGGGAGAGCAATAACCAATCCTTCTCATCATGTGACCTACTATCTTCTGAATCAGCATCATCAGAGATAGAAGTCAGCATTAACTCAGCTGATGCTACAACAGCTGATGGTTTAAATGCTGACTGTCATATGACCAAAAGGCTGATCAACTCAGATGTTGTCAGTAGAAGTACTGAAGGTACTGGAGAGTAAGTGACAACATCTGAAGTTCAAACCTCAAATACTATTAGCACTAAAGAGAAGAAAACTAACAGTAGGAAAGGTTTGAAGACATCTAAAGAGGATACCAGGAAAGCAGGCACTAGGAAGAAAACTGCTGGTACTGATGGCAAACAGCTGAAGAACAATTCTTCAGTAGTTAAATCCTCTTCAGCTGATGATCAGCATAAGATGAAGAAAAAGCCATGTGAGATATGTGGCTTGTTCAATCATCTTACTGATAATTGCTGGTACAAAAGGGGTTCCAAACTCAAACAGAAGGAGAAAATCAATGAGGACATCAATAAAATGAAGAATGAGTTTGAAACCAAGTTTGTACTAGCAACATCCAAGCCTGAAATCCCTAAGCCCAAAGCTAAATCCAAAAGAAGGTAGGAGTTACTCAGGCAACAGCTGAGGTTGCTCAGAAAAAGATGGTACAACCTAGGAATCCATCATCAGCAAACTCCAGTGTGTCTGAAGAGCTGAAGGCTTTAACACAAAATCAGACACAGCTGGTGATGATGGTTTAGCAACTAGTGGGAAGAGTCAACCACTTAGATGCTCCTGTGTTGAAACCATAGAAAAGGAAGCCCAAGCCAAAGGATTCCTCTTCTGCACCATCTTCTTCACCTCAGGCTGTCACACTTAACACAACTGTTAGTGCTGCACCTGTAGCTGAGAACAGACCCAAAACCAAGCAGGTTTGGTCTCCAAGACCATCTAACACATGGTTGTGTTTGCAGGGTTCTTCAACATGCCATAGAAGCATCTGGTATGTAGACAGTGGAGGATCCATGCACATGACAGGAAGCAGCTCCCTTCTTAATGACTACTCTCAAGGAAAGAAGGGATTTGTTTCCTTTGGCAATGATGCAAAGGGTTACATCATCGGAAAAGGCTTTGTTTCCAATGGGGAAATAAGGTTTGATGATGTTAACCATGTGGAGAATCTCAAGTACAACCTTTTGAGTGTCAGTCAAATGTGTGACAAAGGCCATGTTGCCCTTTTCACAAGCCAGAACTGTCGGATTCTGTCATCCAAAGTTCTGAGTTTGATTGACAAGGCATTGGATGAACACACTCTCCTGAAGGCCAACAGGACAGGAAGAGTGTATGCCTTAGATCTTTCCAAAAAAATGGATCTAAAAGGCCATCCTTGCCTATTCTCCAAGGCATCTCCTCTCAAGTCTACACTATGGTGTAGAAGGCTGGGTCATGTTAATTTCAAAAACATGAATCAGCTTATAAGCCATGGTTTAGTAAGAGGACTGCCTCAGAAGGAGTTCAAGTGTGAAGATGACTGCACTGCTTGCTTGAAAGGAAAACAACACAAAGTTTCATTCCCTTCAATAGAAGAACCAAAGTCCACTGCCTGCTTATAGCTTCTGCACATGGATCTCTTTGGTCCTGTCAGAGTGATGAGCATGGCAAAGAAGAAATACTGCCTGGTAATTGTGGATGATTATTCCAGGTTTGTATGGACTTTCTTCTTGCACTCCAAGGATGAAGCAGCAAAGACAATAATGAACTTTGTGTTACTTGTAGAAAAGCAGTATTCCCTACAGGTCAAGTGTGTGAGGAGTGACAATGGAACAGAGTTTAGAAACCACACACTTGATGACTTCTACCTGTCCAAGGGAATTAGAAGGCAGTTTAGCATTCCTAGAACTTCTGAGCAGAATGGAGTGGTGGAGAGAAAGAACAGGACCCTCATTGAAGCAGCAAGGTCAATGTTGGCTGACTCAGGGTTGCCACTGACCTTTTGGGCTGAAGCTGTCAATACAGCTTGCTATGTACAGAATAGAGCTTTAGTGAATAAGAGGTTGATGAAGACTCCTTATGAAGTTCTTCATCATTTGGCCCCTCTGATTTCATTCTTTAGAGCATTTGGGTGTCCATGTTTCATTCTCAACACTAGCAACCCACTCCAGAAGTTTGCTAGTAAGGTGGATGCAGGGTATTTTGTTGGTTATTCATCAACTTGCAAGGCATACAGAGTCTTCAACTGTAGAACAAAGGGGGTTGAAGAAACTCTGCATGTTAAGTTCAATGAATCTCCAAAGGACAAGATTCCACAAAACCCTGTGGAGTTGTTTAATCTGGACATACTGCAATATGTTCCTTATCAACCTCCATCTGTCGAGCCTGTCAACAGATCTTCACCTGGTGGTACTGATGATGATTAGTCAGTACTCACCTCTTCAGGTTTAGTGACAACCTGCCTGAGTCCACTGAACCTGATGCTCATGTATCCTCAGCAGCTCCTGTATCCTCAGCAGCTCCATCCACCACAAATGCTGATGAGATTTCTGCTTGCTCTACTTCGTTTGAGCTCCCATCCTCTACATGGTTTCAGGAATCTCCATCACCATCTGTTGCTGCTGATGGATCTACAAACACTTGCACAGATATCATAGTCTATCAAGAGCTCAAGAATCACCCCACATCTCAAATCATTGGTGATATTCATGCTGGAGTTTCAACCAGGAATCAATTGTCCAACTTCTGCTTCTATGCTCTCTTCATCAGTCAGCAAGAGCCAAAGAACTATCATATTGCTTTAAGAGACAATGGATGGGTGGAAGCTATGCAGCTTGGCTTCTTCAGTTTAAGAAACAGCAAGTGTGGGAGCTTGTTCCACTACCCAAAGGTAAGTGTGCTATAGGCACCAAGTGGGTATTTAGGAACAAAACAGATGAGAAGGGCCAAATTGTCAAGAACAAGGCTAGACTGGTTGTTCAAGGGTTTGCACAGGAGGAAGGCATCGATTATGATGAGACCTTTGCACCTGTGGCCAGACTGGAAGCAATCAGACTATTCTTAGCTTATGCTGCCTTTCACAGTCTTAAGGTTTATCAAATGGATGTCAAAAGTGCCTTCTTATATGGAAAAATAAAAGAAGAAGTTTATGTGTGTCAACCACTAGGCTTTGAGGACAATGAACATCCTGATTGGGTGTACAAGCTTGATAAGGCTCTTTATGGGCTGAAGCAAGCTCCTAGAGCTTGGTATGAGACACTATCAACTTTTCTTTTAGAAAATAAGTTCACTAGAGGCACCATTGATAAAACCTTATTCATCAGGACTGTGGGACAACATAAGCTCCTTGTTCAAATCTATGTTGATGACATCATCTTTGCATCCTCTGATCCAAAGTTGTGTGATGAATTTACAAAGCTCATGAAGCTAAGGTTTGAAATGAGTGCTATGGGAGAATTACAGTTCTTTCTAGGTTTGCAAATCAAACAACAGGATGATGGAATCTTTATCCATCAGTCCAAATATTCAAAAGAGTTGTTGAATAAGTTTTATTTACAAACCTGTAAGCCCTGTTCTACTCCCATGAGCAGCATCACACAACTAGATGTAGATCAGAAAGGTAAAGCGGTTGATGAAACCCTTTACAGATGTATGATTGGGTCCTTGATGTACCTTACAGCTTCTAGACCAGACATCATGTTTGCAACATGTGGTTGTGCTAGATTTCAGGCTGCACCTAAAGAATCCCATTTGATTGCAGTCAAAAGGATCTTTAGATATCTGCAAGGTACCCAATCACTAGGTCTTTGGTATTCAACTAGGCGTTCCTGCAAACTAGTTGCTTTCTCTGATAGTGACTATGCAGGATGCAAAGTCACCAGAAAATCCACTTCTGGTGGTTGCCAATTCCTAGGCAATTGTTTAGTTTCTTGGCAGAGTAAGAAACAAACCTCAATTGCTACATCCACTGCTGAAGCTGAGTACATTGCTGCTGCAAGTTGTACCTCTCAAATACTCTGACTTCAGAACCAACTCCTGGATTATGGCATTACTGAGACTAAGACTCCATTACTAATGGATAGTGCTTCAGCTCTTTGTATTGTTAAGAATCCAGTCCAGCACTCTAGGACCAAACATATTGAGATCAGACATCATTTTATCAGGGATTGCTATGAAAAAGGTCTGATTGATCCTAAGTTTGTGCCTAGTGCTGATGAGCTTGCAGACATCTTCACTAAGCCTTTAGATAGTGCCACATTCCAAAATTTGGTACTACGGCTTGGTATGCTGCAGCTTGATTGATTTGACCTATGCTAGTGCTCTTATTTCATAACTACTGATGAGCATTAGGTCAAATACAAGTACTGATGAGTAATCCAGTCTTCAGCTCTTTCACAACTACTGAAGACTAAATTGACTCAAAGTACTGATGTACATTATTTATTGAAAACAACTGATGTAGTGAAGTGGATTACAACTACTGATGTATGATTTTCAAATAAATAAGTACTGAAGAACAAATTTTGCTCACAAGTACTGATGTGTAATCTTACACAAGTACTGAAGATAGATTTTGTTCACCAGCTCTGGAGTATTTCATCAGCACTTGTGAACATCTGATCACAAGAGCTGAAGGCATAAATATTCACAAGAGCTGAAGGGTCGATAAAACATCTAAAATCAGCCAAAGAGCTGATGAGTAAGTGTAGAGGCTAGTATGAAACAACTGATTTGACGGAAACAGCTGATGAGTAATTTCTCATCAGCTGATGACAACAGCTGCTGTTTCATACCCAAACAACTGAAGGAGAAAACCATGTCTTCAGTAGTTTCACAACTACTGATGGCTAACACCAAGTCCTCAGTTGTTTACAACAACTGAAGCAATACCATGTCTTCAGTAGTTCACAACTACTGACATCAGTAGTTCACAACTACTGAAGGCTAACACCAAGTCTTCAGTTGTTACAACGTCTGAAGAAGAATATCAGGTCATCAGTAGTTCATAACTACTGAAGACTGACAGTAACTCTTCAGACGTTTACAACATCTGAAGAACAAAACCAAAGTCTCAGTAGTTTCAACTACTGAAGACCAACACCAAGTCCTCAGATGTTACAACCACTGAAGGTTAAAACCACGTCATCAGTCGTTACAACAACTGATCACTAACACCAAAACCTTCAGTAGTTTTCTTTCAAGCCTTTGCCCTACCCTATAAATACCCCACCTTCAGAGCATTTACTCCTCACTTGACCTAATCTTTCAAAACCTCTGAAATTCCCATACACCATTAATGGCGAACATGCAACTGAAACCTCGACACAACTATGTCGCCCATCTCACCAAATCGCCATTATGGCCCAAATTTCACCAAGCCGTCGATCTTATGCACGACTCACCATACAAAACCGCTTTTCTCTTGAACCCCACTATATACACCGACTCCTTGAAGGAGTTTTGGACAAACATAACCGTCCACACCGGAGAGCTCTCTCCGGTCCTCCGTCAACAACCACCCCGTGGTTATCACTCCAGCTACCCTGCGCCAAACCCTACAGCTGGAGGATGCCACCCACCCAACCTCCTACCCCAAAGGTGCCCTGGATCTATCATTCACATCCAACGACTACCAGGGTGACCTCTCCGCCTCCACCTTGTTGAAGAAGCACTTCCCTGATCCCCAACGCCTCATTTTTCATATGGTGAACGTGTGTCTGGCTCCCAAAACCTCTTCGTGGGACCAGATGTCAACAAGGTGGCAACAGGTATTGTTTTCTATCTTTGAGCATCAACCTCTGAACTTAACTGATCTCATATTTTTGGAACTTAAAGACATGGCCACAAAACCTCTTTCTAACCGTTGGATCTTGTATCCACGGTTCATAATGGCCATGATAGAAAACCAGCTTCAGGCTGAGGGACTAGTTGGCACTGGGGTCCCTGCCATGGCTGTTCTAGCCGAGGTATACTCCAGGCACAACACTGACCACACACTCAAACAGGCTGGCCGGCTGCGAAAACCCACGCAGCAGGAACCCACAGCCTCCACCTCAAAATCCAAAGTCCCCACCAAACCAAAAGCCAAAAGAAGCCCAAAAAGGCTACTCAGGGAGATGAGTCCCCTGAGGATGCCCCTGCAACACAAAGGCAGGATGTGCCTGCTGGTTCGATTCTCCCAGCAGTACCACGACTCCACCTACCACAACCGCACAGCTTCCTCTCAACAGGAGCCTGATGCAACCAATACTGGGGCAACCACACTACTGGGGTCTATCTCAATTGAGAGGACTGCCATTGAACAGCACAGTCTCCCCCTGTGCACACTGCTTCGAGCCCATCTCCTGATGAGACCGCCCCACAAAGCCCTACATTGGTTATCGCCAAAGTGCTGACCCATCTGAGCACTCCACCCTCTCCCCAGAAACCTATTACAACTGGGGAGACTCCAACTGAAGAGGGGGTGGATACAAGTGCCGGTGGGAGCCCACAGCATAGAGAATCACAAGTTCCATCTCCCAGTGTGGCTAGGGAGATAGGACAATCTGGTGAGGCTGCCACTTCCTCTGCATCAACATCTGAGCAGGGTGAAGCTGGTAACATCAATAAGACCTCACCACAGGCAACTGCCGATGATGGATCCAATCCGGAGGCTGGAAGTCCCCAGTACCATGAACAAGGGGCACATGCTATTACTGAGCCACACTCAGAGCATGTACATCCTGACATTGTCAGGAGGTCAGGTGATTCAGTTCATACTGATGATGACCTGAGCTTCTTCTTCGATGTTGTAGCTCACAACACTATCTTAGAGGATGAGATAAGCAGACTCAAAGAGCTGCTTGCTCAGATGATTCAAGATAGAAGTCCATCTGCCACCACAATCCCACAGATGGCACCTTCACCCGAGGGTCTCACAAACACTGAGCCACTCCCACAAACTCGGCCACCAGCCCCTGCTTCTGGCACTAGCTCTCAGGGTCAGAACCCCCCTGAGCAGCTGGATGCTATCCTCCAGAAATCCCTGCCTCTTATTACACCCATACTAAAAGATATAGTCATTCAAACCATTGATGAGAGGCTTCCTACTTTTATCCAACCCATGGTGGAGGTTGCCATTACTAAGGCGCTTGCTGATAGTCAAACCCCAACCAATGCACCCAAAAAGGGGGAGACATCAGTGCAAGCCAAGAGGAAGAGGGGAGAGGAGGAGTTAGAGGCAGAGAAAGAGGTGGTGGTTGAGAGGGAGAAGGCTGAGGAGAGTAGTAGGGTGAGGGAGAAAGGGAAGAGGAAGGAGAGGGAGGTTGAGCATATAGAAGTGGCTGGAATCCAAAAGGATTTCAGTGCCACTTATAAGAAAAAGGGAGAGGAGGGAAAGAAGGTGGTTGACTCCGATCTAGCAGCCCTTGTCAAGGACGCTGATGCTGAACAAAGCAGATCAATGGACTCTGCCATTGGTCAGCTGTTCAGGCAAGGCTTTGACAAGGACACATCATTGCTAGATCAGGAGCTCAGGAAGATGGAGACTAGGGAGATCGAATACCGATGGTCTACTTATAGCCAAGAGGATAAAAAGAGACTCGAGGCTATGAGTAGATTCATTTCGAAGTATCTGGGCAGGCCAGTCCTTGATGTCAAAGCATGGACCAGGGACAGAATCTTGGCTATAGCCGCCAAGATCTGTTCAACTGGTGACTTCACAAAAGGACTGGTCGCTGAGGCCCTCTCAGAAGCCGGTGCTGGGAACAGGACACTGCTAGTAAAACAGACCAAACCAGCTCTTATCTCTAGGTTACTAGCAGTGCCTGCCAACATTCCCACACCAACAAACCAACCACAACCCACTAAACCAACCCCTTCACCATCAATACCCGCAGCCAATGATCCACCCTTGAAGAAGAAGAGAAGGGTGTTGAGGCTGCAAGAAGAAGAAGGAGAGCAGTCATCCCTCTACCAAAAGCCAAACCCCAAACCATCACTCCCACCTCACAGATGGACACTGTGAGGGTAAAGATAGAGGAAGAGGCGCAGCAGCAGCTTCATGATGCTGAAATGCTTAAGTCATTGACCATGCATATGCTGCCTCTACCTCTATCATGAACATGAAGAAAGAAGCTCGAGACTCTTCACTCTCAAACAAACCTTCCAATATAACAAAGAGAGAGTGAGGACTTGGCCTGATCCGAGGGTGGCTCACAGGATTACAAAGAAAGACATTCCTGTGAGGTACAAGAGCCAGATGAAGAGGATTGTAGATGAAATAATCACAGTGGCTCTTGTAGTAACACCCTGGAAAATTGTGGATGAGTTCGAGAAAGCTTATAAGTCTAAGCAACCCCTGAAATGATGTTGGAGAACAGGATGGTTAGAAAAGGCTTAGTTTATAAGAAGCTTGAGAACATCCGCAAAGATGAGCTCAACTTGTTGCTAGAAGGCAGACATCCAGATGAATTTGCATATAAGCAAATCACAACAGTTGAGCTCAAGAATGGCAAACAGGTCAAGTTTGTCTCAGAGATGTACGACCGTGAAGGATTATTCGATGGTGGGGCTGAAGACATGACCAAAGAAGAACAAATGATTTTTGTCCGAGCCTACACCAGAGAATCCTATAGGCTAGTACATGGGAGGTAGGTTTCGTGGATGGGATAACAGCTCTGTGTCCAATTCCCCAAAACAGAGCTCCCATCCATACTTAGCCAAACAAATACTAGAAACCTTCTCCCAGGACAGTGCTTATCTGGGTCAACTTCTAATCTGATCTAGAAGGAAATAGACCAATATTTCTGCCAACAATAAGTGGGACAACAAATAATTAGAGGTTTTGGCTGCATTGGTTCAGGGGAGTTTGTTGGACTAAAAGAACCAATGAGCCAAGATCAGGAAAACCTCTAAGTCCCACATGCCATTGTAACAACTGTTGAAGACTCCCATCAGCTGTTCTGACAAAGTCTGAAGATCAAAGTATGAAGATCAAAGAACTGAAGAACAACAGCTGAAGACTCTAAAGTACTGAAGACAAGTACTGAAGTTTGAAGTACTGATCATACAAGTACTGAAGACTTCAAGTACTAAAGACAAGTACTGAAGAATCAAAAGCTGAAGAACTGAAGAGCTGAAGAACTTCTACTGAAGCACAAAGTCTGAAGACAAAACTGAAGACAACAGCTGATGACATCTACTGAAGTCATCAGCTGTTACATCATCTGAAGCCAAGTCTGAAGAACAAGTGCTGAAGACTTAGAGTTTGTCATAAAAGCTGAAGAAATCTTCTTCAGTTGTTGTGATGTTCAGTTGTTGTGATGGTTTTTTCCCTTTCAGTAGTTTATTTTGTTGCAGTAGTTGTACAACAGCTGAAGAGCTTGTTCT
>CM044017.1:12500-280000 GCA_024085815.1 Flaveria linearis | reverse complement strand
ATACATATATGGAATAAAAGTTATTGACGCACTAACTTTATTATTGAATCTTTGGTTTTGGGTGGAGAGAGGAGACAAAAAAATATGCAAATGCCAATAAGGGTGCTAAAAATGCAAACATAACAACAAAATTAAAGAACATAATCATTGATAATCACCACACCAAGTACACCATTTGGTTTATAATGCATCAAAAACTTTGTTTTTTGACATCTTCGTTTATCTATTTGTATTGTTAAAGAAGCATTTAAGATACTTTATACTATAAACAAAAATTTAAATGGACTGAAAATTTCATGGATCTTAATCACAATCTATGTTAGAATAATCGTACCCATTGACACGCGTGTGTGCTTGCACAAGCACTCACCAGGTGAACATCTGCTATGATGGAACAATACGTGAAAGATGCGAACAATGGAACATCAAGGATAATGTGGATGAAAAAAAGAAAGGATATATTCTTGACAAAAGGAATAATTCTAAAAATGCATCCCGGGAATTGGGTAACAAGCTTTACAAAGGTTCAATGAAGGCAAACCTGAACTTTTTTAAGTAGCAAAAAGGTCCAATAAGAAGTTATTCAAAGTTAATAGAATAATTGTAAAGATGATTTTGAAAGCAGAGGATGAGGAAAATATTATAAAAAGGTACACATTCTTAATTTATGAGCTTTAGGTGAGAAAATTAGCACTCTTAAATCTAATCCACAAATTTCCACCAACACGTTTAGACATCATGAATCCAGACATATTAGCTGATGTTTAATGGATTTCATGTGGTAATAGATATCAACCATGTAACACCCCAATTTGATTAGGGCTAACGTGTTACACAATACAGTAATCATAGTATAATTCATGACATCGTCACTACTAGAAAATATACCTTTAGTGGCGCGCAATGCGTATCATAAAAGGGTATAGAGACACGCAAAAGCGTGTCAAGGAAGCCCCTGTAATAAATGAAGGTGATATGCATTTATGTGTCATCTATTTATGATATACATTCTTGACATACATTTATGACACACAATGCGTGTCAAGGATTTTTCTATCATAAATCAAAATGGCATGCATTTGTGTCGTAAATCATGTCATTATTTTGAAATTTTCACCTGTGATGATTTTAAAACTATGATTACCTATTCGAGTGCCTATCATAACTATTTTATAACATAATACAAAAATAACTACATATATTGCATGACAACATTGTTTCATTATATATTTTATAACAAATAAGTAACATTTCCTAGTTTAAAACATTCAATTCTAAGTTTAATACAAAATGTGCAAATATACCTTTCCGAAGAGACACTTTCAACAATACCCTATCACTTGATGCGGTTTGTTAGGCCTCGTAAAAAAATTTAATTTTGTGATCTTAGCTCACGTAAGTAGATAGGAAAGTAAGGTCGTCTCCACAAGGAACATGTGGAAAGTGAAAAGCTTGATTTAAGTTTAATATTTTAATAAGAACAAATTGAGAAGAAAATTGATTTTAAAGTGAAACAAATGTGAATTTGGATTAGGTGTAAGCAATAATTGGAACGGTAATCCTCTCCGAAGTTTGCAACTAATGACTTGTCCTAGATGTTCGCGAATGGTCACATAGACAACCATTATTTGTTTAATTAGACTTAATGAGATTGAACGAGACTTTTGTAAATGAACTACTCAGATCATACCCAATTTACGTTATAACACTCACAAAAACTGGAACGTAGGTTCAATCAACATAAATATTTTAGAAGTTCTAACTAACAATAAAATCATGTCACTTAAGATGCATGGTTCCATAATACCCAATTGAAAACATAAGAACAAGTCAAATGCAAAAAAACCTACCACCAGAGAAGAGCATGGATGGTTTAGCCGGACATGGCAACAAAAATCATCTAGAATACGAATGAAAACATTGTTCTAAACATTAAGGAATCAAACCGAATGATAAAAATGAGATCTTGAACCTTGAAATCATCTTTTGAAGTCTTCAGGATTGCTTGGAATCGTTCTTGGGACTTGGAGACGGATGGGAATAAATTGGTAGGTCAAAACCTAAATTTCTCGTCTTTTTTATAAAGTTTTAGTGTGCCTTGCACCGTAGGTCATATGATCACCGTAGGTTACATAGGACTTTACTAATTTTTATAATGTTGCTTGTACCACAGATCCTTCCACCATCGTAACTTACGGTGGTTGCTTTCTAACCTTGTCCTCCCTCAGGCCACTGTAAGTTACGGCCGCCACAGGTCTTATGGCTGCCAATGCTCGTCTTCTTCATTTCTCTTATGTTTCTTTCTTGTCCATTGCTCGGGTTTGCACCGCTTCATCCTATAACTTCTCAACTGACTTTATTTACGTCATTTAGCTCCCAATGCCTGCGAAACATATGTGCACCAACAATAACCTCGTCCTAACACGTAAACTCTTTAAAAACTTATAACTAAATACTTAGACACCATTTAAACAACTGAACATCACATCCCCATACTTGTCCCTCGTTTGCACTCAAGCGAGAGTGCTTTTAAACGTATCCATTTGGATCTAAAATTTAAAAAAAAAAACACACACACACACACAAACACTAACCCCTGATTAAGATTCAAGGTCACAAATAATTCCCTGTTAGCAACCATAATCCTTTAATCCATTGGATTGCCTAACTAAAGCTACCCACTCTAGGTTGCTTCCTTGCACATGTCAAATCCCTCACAATTATTCTTTCCGCTCACTGTAATTTCTAAACTTGGTAAAAGATATGGCGATATTTATGAACACTCACGCAATGATACAAATTAGTGTGCATAGGCTTGTAATGCAATCAATTCTCCACCTACTAACATGATAATTCACGAAATCATGAGGGCTTTCACAGGGCTATAATGTTAGGCTTAGGCTCGAGTGGGAAATATTTGGGAGATAGTGACTACGTTAATGGAAAAACGTGAGCTAACTACTTATTCAATGCCAAAAATGAAATATAATGATTCTCAAAACGACTTACTTGCTAAACACCATCTTTTTCTTGTCTAATAACTCGGTTCTTCAACCTAACTTACTTCGACAATTTTCATTGCTTTTTCTCATTTTTTTCATTAACGCCCGACAAATTTCAACTTAAACTTAGTTTTCTTCCAACTACAACTAAAAACTTGAAACAATTACTTAATTACTATTCACACACAATTTACTAACTCATGTTCCATCACAAGGGTAAACTAACAAAAGGCTAACAAAAGGCTAATGGTCATAATATTGGGTTAAAATAGTACAAATGAGGAAGCATAATTTGTGACAATGGATAAACATCAGGTATGTGGGTCCTATGGGGTTATTCTTTGTTAATCCTATTGCCTCAATCATTTCAATATGAATCACGGTCTCGGGTCTCGAAATGCACGTGCTGCATAAGTTCTACCACAAACAAGCATCATTGCACACTCAATTAAGCAATTAAGATATGCAACAAATAAACAAGCTTCTCATAAATGGAAACGGTGGATTCGGGTTACTGACATGAAATGTGCAACTTTACTACACCTAAGGTTAGCTTACCCTAGTTAGGCATTCCCTTTCCAACTTTCATAGACATCCTGGGTTTTAAACATAAAAGGAATTAACCATGACCAAGAACCTAATCTAACAGTTAGCATTTTAGAGAAAAATATATAAAATTCCAATTTCAATTTTTGTCTAAATTCCCATTTCTCCAAAATGTCCACACTTGGGATACATTGTCCCCAATGTACGGTTGTGTCAAATTCAACACGACCTCTGGTAATCTTTACCAACCCCTAACACTGCCCCAAGGTTCTTGATTCACCGACCCAGACTTGCTAACCAACAAGCATATACAAGATACTTATTTCCTATTAATCAACGTAAGAGTTCAAACACCAATCAACCACCTATTAGTTTGACTGTTCTTGCTACTAACCCAAAACATAGATAGATAAACACATAAGATAACCAAACCCGAATTGGAGCATGTAAGGCCCCGCTCCCGGACACCTCACAGTTGGTCGTCATCACACATAAAACATATATTGATATAAACTAAATAAAATAATGCAGCGGAACTGATAAAAGGGGTCATTCTCATTTCATCATAAAAGCTTTTACAATGCATTACATCGTTGACTTGGTTACAAAATACAAGCTTTCTTTACATTGCCTATCTTTACTATGATTGCTGCTGAAGCATATGAAACCGAGGATTTATTAAGTAATCCCGTTTATGTGAATCCTCAACAATCATAGGGTCATATACAGTGACCTCTATTATAAAAACATAAAATTATTCATCATAAAGAAGATTCCTTAAGTAATTCCGTACATCGGAACTCTTAAGGAACTCTTGACACTCTCATGCAACATACTTTGTTGCATGTATTATGCACCCGCACTTCCAGTGCGTGCAACATTATCAAAAGGAGAATGTCATCCCAAAAGAGCTGAGTAGCCGCCTCGTGCCATCCCCAGCAACACTACCTGCCAACTGGAAACACATAAAAAGTCAGCGTTGCTGAGTGAGTTCTAGTTTTATAATAAACATATTATATTTCCATTAGAAACCATTCTTTCACATGATCATACATCATGCGTACACAGAGATAATATTCATTATTATCTTCATCATTCGTTATACATCATCATCTTTAACTTCTCATATGGATCCTGTCAGGCTTTACCCACTTCATAGCACTCGGCTATGATTGCTGTGGTCGAATGACAAGGATCCCGTTTCATTCTTAATTGCACATTGAATTCTGATGTACCAATACCATATGCTACACCCGATCAGTCTTAGCTACTGGGCCGTGAATCAATAGAGCTTATGCCACAGTAGCCTTAGCTACTGGGCCGTGAATCTAAGCGTATGCCACAGTACTAGTAGGTAAGCGGTAGAGGTACCATGACCATGGCCAATCACAAAGAAGGACCAATCGACTTATTCAATGTTTGCAAGACTTAATTCGTTCGTTCGTTAATGCATGTATTCATCATCGTTTTACCCATTCATTCATTCATTAGTACATGCATTCGTCTTCATGTTCCTCTTTCTTTATCTTTCACTTTACGTTATATAAAAATTCGTTCGTGCATCGTCATAATACATGAGTCGTGAAAGATATACATACATCATCATAAGGAACACACACATATCAATCGTACATCATCATACATGGCATCATACATACATAGCCTACATCAACAGTCATCTATAGGCACTTACAGAAACGTCCACGTAAGGACTTCGTCCCGCGTTTATCCCGAAAGCTGGGACTTGACTAAGCATCTTCTCGGGTGCAACGGCTCTAATTGTCCCTCCTAAACCTTGGGGACTCATAGTAACACATCATACAAACACATACAGGCCACAATCGTACCTTAAGCATACTACTCGTAATTATACCTCAAATAGGTCAATCATACATAATTCCACAAACAGGTTTATATGTGTTCCAGCCCCCAAAATCGTTTAAAACAAGTAATTGAGGGGTCCTAGAAACTCACCTGTGCTTGACAAGCAGCTTCTCAATCAGGCTTTAAAGATATGGGTCACACTACAACCGCCTGCAGATAAGTTAACACTCAAAAGGGTTAATTTCTGCCTAAATTCGCTACCAGTTTCGCCATAATTTCGCCCGTAATTTCGCCCATAATTTCTCCAGGCGAATCAGCAGTTTCGCTGCTAGTTTCGCTGGGCAGCGTTCTGCCAGTTTCGTTGGACAGATTCGCTACCTTGAGCGCCCAACTTTTTGTTGGAATTCCCTAGTTTCGCAATGTCTAAGGGTCAACCTGGGCATCAGCGAAGTTATCATAGAAACTATAGTTTCGCCCGAGCGAAAATGTAGTTTCGCTGCAGCGAAACTGTAGTCTCGCTGAAAATCCTCCTAGTTTCGCTGGACGAACTTATAGATTCGCTGGATGAGTGCTTAAATTCGCAGAACGAGCTGAAATTTACGAATCAGCTTATTTTAACCCAAAAATCCAATCTTTCCCACCCAAACCCTTGGGTTATCATCCAGGAACCTAAATCTAAGCTTCTTAAATGTTTTATTACCCTAAAACGTGTATTTTTGGGCGATTCTTGCCACTTTTAAAACCCCAAAAACCCAAATCCTGGTTTTCACCAAATGGAGCAATTATACTACGTTTCTTACCTCGATTCTTGTTGTTTAGGAGTCCATGAACACCAGCCTTCGATTCTTGACCAACCGAGCCTCGATCCAACACTTTCTCTCTCTACACTTTCTCTCTCTAGAAATGGGTGCTGAGTGCAAATGAGAGTTGTTCAGCTGATCCATCTATATATATGCTAGGCATTCCCGCGACCCCAAACTCGTTAAACTCGTGACCCGAAGGGTTAACTCGGTCTAACACCCACAACCATTTTATATTTATTAATGGCTTTCGTCTGAGCCCACTATTATTACTTGACTTGCTTAGAAAAATTTCCGGGTGTTACAAGTCCACCCCCCTTATTTAGGTTTTGTCCCCGAAACCTGTTATTCTCAAACAGGTGCGGGTAATGTTGTCTCATCTCTTCTTCAGTCTCCCACGTAGTCTCGGATCCTTTCCTGTGTTTCCACTGTATATGTATATGTTATGTATATGTATATGTATATTATATTTATATGTATATGTATATGTATATGTATGTACATATGTATATGTATATTTATATATATAGTATATGTATATGTATTGTACATATGTATTATGTATATGTATATGTTATGTATATGTATATTTATATGTATATGTATTGTATATGTATATTACATGTATGTAATGTATATGTACATGTATATGTACATGTATATACTATATGTAACGTATATTATACGTATATGTATATATAGTATACGTATATGTACGTATATGTAACGTATATGTATACGTATATGTATACGTATATGTATACTATATGTATACGTATATGATACGTATATGTATACGTATATGTATACGTATATGTATCGTATAGTATATATACGTATATGTATACGTATATGTATACGTATATGTATACGTATATGTATACGTATATGTATACGTATATGTATACGTATATGTATACGAATGTATACGTATATGTATACGTATATGTATACGTATATGTATACGTATATGTATACGTAATGTATACGTATATGTATATATATGTATACGATATGTATACTTATGTATACGTATATGTATACGTATATGTATACGTATATGTATACGTATATGTATACGTATATGTATACGTATATGTATACGTATATGTACGTATAGTATACTATATGTATACGTACGTATATTATACGTATATGTATACGTATATGTATACGTATGTATACGTATATGTATACGTATATTTATACGTAATGTATACGTATATGTATACGTATATGTATACGTATATGTATACGTATATGTATACGTATATGTATACGTATATGTATACGTATATGTATACGTATATGTATACGTATAGTATCTTATGTATACGTATATGTATACGTATATGATACGTATATGTATACGATATTATACGTATATGTATACGTATATGTATACGTATATGTATACGTATATGTATACGTATATGTATACGTATATGTATACGTATATGTATACGTATATGTATACTATTGTATACGTATATGTATACGTATATGTATACGTATATGTATACGTTATGTATACGAATGTATACGTATATGTATACGTATATGTATACGTATGTATACGTATATGTATACGTATATGTATACGTATGTATACGTATATGTATACGTAATGTATATACGTATATGTATACGTATATGTATACTTATGTATATGTGTGTATATATATTTATATTGTATATATATATGTATGTATATCTATATACGTACCTATAATATATATATGTATTATTTCTATATACATACATATATATATATATATGTATGTATATATATACATACATATATATATATATATGTATGCATATATATACATACATATATATACATATATATTTATATGTGTATGTGTATATATATATACATATATATATATGTATGTATATATATACATATATACTATATATATAAGCAAATGAGAAGGGCAAAATGGTCATTTTACCAAAATATCTTAAAATTAAGAGTTGTACAACTCTTAAAGCTTTATGTACACTCTCACATGCATGAACCATATCATAACCGGATCCTTCTATGGGTGGGTCAGGTCAACTAATAACATGGAGTGTAAACCCTAACCTTTCTCATTCTCCCTACCCTGTTCTTTCATCGCCGCTCTTTCTTCTCTAAACCTAACTCCCGTGGATCTACCTACCATCAAGAAGCTGTTGAAAAGGCCATGGTTTCGGTGGAGTTGCGGGGGTAAGGCGGCTAGCAACAATCTTTGGTATGAACATTCGGTGGAGTTACGGATCATTCAAAGCGTTTGTTCTTGCAAAAAGAGTATGTTTCTCTTTTGATTAGATTTCTAGATCTGTAGATCTCATATTTCAAATACCTTATCCTCTTCGTTTTCTCTTTGCTGATGGTGGTCTGCTGTTGCTAAAGTCAAACTTCTTGAGTTGCCTGTGAATTTGACAAGAGGTTGCATAATGCCCTAAATTATGGAAGTGGCCCCCAATTGGGTGTGGGTTAACATCATCAATATCTCTTAGCTTTTATCACATAATGAAAACAAATGATAATGAAGACATACAAGCATTCTTGGACATGATCTCCCACAACCATTTTGACCCACGACTGCAATATCGGTTTATGGGTTTCGGTCGGTCTTGGATTCATCAAGTGAATATAGCAAGTAACATATTAATTAATTCTAATTTTCTGCTATGTGAGTAATTAAATACGTTGTTTTAAGGAGTTTTCTTTTTCAAAAGCCTTTTAATTATATGCTTGATGCTAATGCAGATTGTGAAACGGAAAGAGGTGTAAGGCCCCGTTCCCGGGCACCTCACAGTTGGTCATTCATCGCACTTCAACATATAGTTAACATATACTAAGTAAAATAACACAGCAGAATTAATAAGAAGTACATTCTCATTTCATCATAAAAGCTTTTACAATACATTACATTGTCGATTCGAACACAAAATACAAGCTTTCTTTACATTGCCTAATTTACTATGATTGTTGCGGAAGCATATGAAACCGAGGATTTCTTAAGTAATCCTGTTTATTTGAATCCTCAACAATCATAGGGTCATAACAGTGACCTCTAGTAATAACTAATTTAAAGAAGATTCCTTAGGTAATCCCGTTTATCGAGATTACTCAAGGAATCTTGCACTTGCATGCAACATAATGTGTTGCATGCATTATGAGCCCGTAACACATTTTGTGGCAGCATTATCAAAAGAAGAATGCCGTCCCAAAAGAGCTGAGTAGTCGCCTTGTGCCATCCCCAACAACCCTACCTGCCAACTGGAAACACATAAAAAGTCAGCGTTGCTGAGTGAGTTCTAGTTTATAATAAAAACATACTTTTCTTTCATTAAAACCGTTCTTAAATACATGCAGTCACACAATATACGTACACATAGATAATGTTATGATTATCTTCCTCATTCGTTCATTAACTTCCATTCGTGTACCATTCATCTTTATCATTCATGTTCGTTCATTCATTCTTACGAGTCTGTTGCGACAACAAGGCCGCTCACCTCAATATCGATCTCTCACGATCGTACGTCAGCCAAGTCTGTTGCAGCACGCAGCTGCTCACCTCAATGGCAATCTCATGATTGCCTACTAACCGAGTCTGTTGCAACACAAAGTTGCTCACCTCATTGTCAATCTCAAAGATTGACCCTGTGTGCATCCTTCGGGGTAGCTAACCCGCATCACAGTTGAGCTAACACCTGCCAGGGGTGTGCATCTCCATTCATTTGCTTGCAAGCCTTTCTTACATTCATTCGTTCATTCATTAATGCATCCATTCATTCATCATGTTCCTCTTTCATTATCTTCCACTTTACATTATTTAATACTTTGTTCCTTCGTTATTATAATACGTAAAGTTTTGGAAAGATAAGCATACAACATCATAGGAACATACACATATCATCCATGCATCTTCATACAAGGCATCATACATACACATCATACACCAAGCATTACCAACAAGCACACAACATCATACCATCTATGACCTCAAAAGTCAACTTACATAACCCCCGGGAACCTCCCTGGTCAAAGCCTAACTTACTCATTTAAATTCCCAGAAGTCAGAATTCTACCAAGTGTTTACCCGTATTTCCCTCCTTAGTTCATCCGCATTTTCTTGGCCATCCGCATTGGTCAATGCGGATGAGGAAATGCCTTGGCCGCATTTCCATACTGTCCATATTAGACCATGCGGCTGAGTAAAAGCCCTAACCGCATTTCATGTTCTTACCAGCATTAGTTAATGCGGATGAAGAGTGCCTTGGCTATTCTTCCTGTCTTGTCCGCATTAGGTCAATGCGGCTGAGTAAATGCCTCGGCCGCATTTACTTAGCTCATCCGCATTTGTTAATGCGGTTGAATTCTGCCTTAGCCATTTTGTTTGGCTGTCCGCATTAGTCCATGTGGCTGAGTAAGGTGACCTGCAACTTAACCATCGCCATTTCTACAACTCATTCATCATCTTAACATACCCTTAGCACCGATTCATCATATTATCCCCTTAGAACAAATCATACATCATACACATCATAGGAAAGACTCCTAAAACATACATCAACAGTACGCACACGAACAACATGCTGTAATTCGTAAATCTGCCCTAGAAATCTTATACACGGTAAGCATAGCAACCATGAGCAGACCATACACGCACATACTCGTGCATACATACAAGGATCAAGCACTCAAAGCTCAAAAACAGTTTCCCGATGTGTTCCAGCCCCAAAAATCATTCAAAAACGGTTAAAATTAGGGGTCTTAGAACTCACCTTGTGTTGCTGCGGGTATGGCTTCTTCAAAATCGGTTGCTGTGAGATCTTGCTCCTCGAATCAGTCTTCTTCTTCTTCTTCTCGTTCTTCCTTCAAATCCCGTATTCTGCTCTTTCTCTCTCTAGAGTGTTTGATGATTTTGGGGTTGTGAGAAAAGAGTGGGAAGCCATCCCCATAAATATCAGATATTTATCCCCTCTTTGAACTTCTGACACAAAGCCCCCTCTACTTTTATTCCTTTCTCATTTTGTAACGCACCTGTTTTATTACCATAATTTATAAAACATGTTTGAGGTGTAAAAGATTTTTAATTTAGGTCCCAGTTAAAATCTCTACTTTTAAAACTCTATTACACATAACTTTGACTACGTCAACACACTATTAACGTTTACACCCCTCAAATTACATTTAGGTAATTTACATAACGTTAAGTTTGTTTAAAAGAAACTAATTAACAACCCATTGTTCGATCCACAAGCATCTTCATCGATCACCTTTGCCTTCTTGGAAAATTCCTACAAAACAACCACTTTTACCACATTAGTCCATTGGAACTAAGTAAGAACTCTTATACTCACTTTATAGGTTATTAGAAGGGGATTTGGGGGCTTAAAATACCAATCGAAAGCAAAATCTTGCAAGGGACGTAGCTTACGTCCTCAAGGACGTAGCTTACGTCCTCAACCTAATTCCCCTGATTTTGAGGACGTAAGACAGTAGCTCAGGGCGTACCAAAGAGTTAAGGACGTAACTTACGTCCTTATGGACGTAACTTACGTCCCTGCTGCTGCTGATGTTGTTATCTATTTTTTTGTTCTCAAAGTTTTGACCCGTTTCGTTTGTTTCGACTTTTCAACGATCCCGGGTCCATTTTAACATCTCCATTTGCTCAATTTAGAAGCTTTAACTCTATTAGCTTCGACTCTTTGCATCTATCACAGTATCACCCATTCTATAATCACACTTTCACATTTAAATAGAAATGGGTCATAATTCTACTTTTAAGCTAGTCATTCGCTAACTTGGACTAACATATTAGATTTGGATCACACACCTATACACTTCGCTATACATCTTTATGTTTGACATACACACAGTTGCCAAACAACACGTTTATCACCCACTGGTGAATTAGGCTTACACACAGTAGCCAAAAATATAGTTTATCACTCACTAGTGATTTAAATGTTACCACCGTAACTGAATATAATTATAACCCCTCCAGGTTTGATTCACACACCTGTGAACTATACCGGCATATTGATTTCATGCACACGCGCATGTAGCTTCAACCCAATTCATGCACTCAAGCATGTATACTTACTACTACTATAACCATTACTTATGGTCATTATTCACAACTCACATTTACTCAAGAGTAAACATAATAAAATCATAAAGATAAGACTATATATGATTATGAGGCTAATGTTCTTACCTTAAACAAGCTGCAACTCAACCTTTGTCTTTGCTCACCGCTTTGCTAATACTCCCTTCACCTAATCATACGTTTAGGATTAATTTAGCACATACATACATATGGTATAAAACCAATCCATATGACCCATTTAAGACTAGTTTAGGCATAATTAACTCTATATTGACCCACCGGTCATTTACTCCCACTTAGGCCTTCCTTTCATATTTTTAACTTCTTGGAGGCATTTCATCAAACACCTTATGGGCATGATTTATAACTCAACATATTTCATATAACTAATTTGCTATAAACCATCAAGTTTCAAGGTTGGCATTCATGATACATAGAACATCTAATACATACTATTCTAAGCTCAAAACATATTAATTTGATCATAGATGAATTTCTCCTCAACACCCCAATCATGAACTAAACTACTTAGCAAGAAAACATCCAATTAAGACTCACCTTATGAGTTAGATGCAGAAATTAGATGATTTATAACTCAATTCCACAATTAGAAGCTTGAATTCAACACAAACGCGACTCAATTTGACTAGGGTTCTTGATCCCTTCCTCCTGCTCGTTCTCCTCCCTTCGTGTGTGTGTGTGAAAGTGTCCAGGAGGTTCTACACCTCCTTACTAATATATAAATTTTGATTTTTCTCAATTGGCAAAAGTAGTCCCTCTAGTTACTTTTATTCATTTACACTAACAATACTAACTTAACTCAGTTAGTTCTAATTTACCACTCATTTCATTTAAAAACACAAATTATAAAATTACCTAAAATAGGACGTTACAAGTTCTCCCCCACTTGGGAAGTTTCGTCCCCGAAACTTATTGACGCATCAAATAAGTAAGGGTAGCATTCTTTCATCTCGTCTTCTAGCTCCCAAGTGACATCCAACCCTTTTTGGTTCTTCCACTGTATCAGCACTTGCTTTATCTCTTTGTTTCTCAGCCTTTTGATTTTTCTGTCAAGTATTACCACAGGTTCTTCTACATAATTCAGCTTATTATCAATCACCAAGTCCTTATACGGGATATACGCTGATTCATCTGCTAGACATTTTCTCAAATGAGAGACATGAAAGGTATTATGGACCCCACTTAGTTCTTCTGGTAGCTCAAGACGATAAGCAACCTTGCCCACCCGAGCTATAATTTTAAATGGTCCAATGAATCGCGGTCCTAACTTTCCTCGCTTTCGGAATCGAATTACACCTTTCCATGGAGAAACCTTTAATAACACATAATCTCCTACTTGGAATTCAATCGGTTTTCTTCTTCTATCCGCATACGACTTTTGGCGATCTTGAGCCGCCTTTAGATGAGCTCGTACTTGATCAATGTGTTCATTAGTTTTTCTCACCACTTCGGTACTAGCTAGCTCTCGTGGACCAATTTCTCCCCAACATACGGGAGTTCTACATTTCCTCCCATATAACATTTCATACGGCGCCATTTTCATACCCGAATGATAGCTATTATTATAAGAAAATTCTGCCAAGGGTAGATATGTATCCCAACTACCTCCGAAATCAATAATGCACGCGCGCAACATATCTTCTAGGATTTGGATAATCCTCTCACTTTGACCATCTGTTTGTGGGTGATATGCGGTGCTAATCAACAGTTTGGTACCCATTTCTTCATGAAATTTTCTCCAGAACCTCGAAGTAAATCGAACATCTCGATCTGATATTATGGATATAGGTATGCCATGCTTAACACAATTTCCTTGATATATATTTCTGACATTGTTTCCGATGAGTAAGTCTCCCGAATTGGAATGAAATGAGCACTCTTTGTCAATCTATCCACTACTACCCAGATGGTATCATAGCCTTTTCGGGTTTTCGGAAGCTTTGTTATTAAATCCATGGTTATACGATCCCACTTCCAAACTGGAATTTCTAAAGGTTGTAATTCACCATGTGGTTTTTGATGTTCTGCTTTTACTTGTAAACATGTTAAACACTTTTCCACATATTTAATGATATCACGTTTCATTCCTGGCCACCAATAATTCACTTTTAAATCACAATACATCTTAGTAGCTCCTGGGTGAATCGAATACTTAGATTTATGTGCTTCGTCCAGTATCAATTCTTTTACTGAACAACCTGGAGGAATCCACACTCGTCCCCTCATTGTTTTTAATCCATAACTGTCTTCCTTAAGGATTTGCACTTGACCCTGAATACGGCTTCGTTTCCAATTCTCCTCTTTGAGTGCCTCCGTTTGCGCTTCTTTAATCCGCTCGATTATGCTTGAATTAATTGTTATTCTCATCGCCTTTACTCCAATAGGCTCATACTCATCTTTTCTACTTAATGCATCCGCTACCACGTTAGCCTTCCCAGGATGATATAGGATTTCACAGTCATAATCCTTTAATAATTCCAACCAACGCCTCTGTCTCATATTAAGCTCTTTCTGAGTGAAGAAATATTTTAAACTTTTATGATCGGTAAAAATAGTGCATTTTACACCATAAAGATAATGCCTCCAAATTTTCAAGGCAAATACCACTGCGGCCAGCTCTAAATCATGTGTTGGGTAGTTCATCTCATGTGTTTTCAGTTGTCTTGAGGCATAAGCTATTACTCTACCCCTTTGCATCAAAACACACCCCAACCCAAAATAGGATGCATCAGAATACACAACAAAATCCTCATTCCCCTCGGGTAGTGCTAGTATTGGTGCTTGCGTCAATCTTAATTTCAACTCTTGAAACGCTTTTTCTTGTTCGACATCCCATTTAAAAATAATCCCCTTTCTAGTAAGTTTAGTCAACGGAGAAGCTATTTTGGCAAAGTCTTGAATAAACCTTCGGTAATACCCTGCTAGGCCCAAGAAACTTCTAATCTCAGTTGGGGTTTTTGGGGATTCCATTTCATTACTGCTTGAATCATTGAGGAGTCTACTTGAATTCCATTTGCATTTACAACATGCCCCAAGAATTGCACTTCTCGTAACCAAAAATCACATTTTGAAAATTTAGCATATAATTTTTCTTGTTGAAGGGTTTCCAAAACCTCTCGTAAATGGCGCGCATGCTCTTCTTCACTTTTTGAATACACTAATATATCATCAATGAAAACAATAACCGAACGGTCTAACATAGGTCGACATACCCGATTCATTAAATCCATAAACGCCGCCGGTGCATTTGTTAACCCAAAAGACATCACAAGAAACTCATAGTGACCGTAGCGAGTACGAAACGCTGTCTTAGGCACATCGTCCTCCTTTATTCTTAGTTGGTGATACGCTGACCTTAAATCAATCTTTGAAAACCAAGACGCGCCTTGTAGTTGGTCAAATAAATCATCAATCCTAGGTAAAGGATATCGGTTCTTGATAGTCACCTTATTTAATTCTCGATAATCAATACACATTCTAAAACTTCCATCTTTCTTTTTAACAAAAAGCACTGGTGCACCCCACGGGGAGATGCTTGGGCGAATGAACCCTTTATCAAGGAGTTCTTGTAATTGTTTCATCAACTCTTGTAATTCAGATGATGCTAACCGATATGGGGCTTTAGCAATAGGTTTAGCTTCTGGTACTAAATCAATTCGAAACTCCACATCTCTTACAGGTGGAAGGCCTGGTAAGTCATCTGGAAATACCTCAGGAAATTCTCTAACCACTGGAACATCTTCTAATTTCGGTACACTCTGGTTAGTATCAATTACATATGCCAGGAAACATTGCCCTTCACGCCTCATATGCTTTAGGGTCTTAATTAATGAACACAACACTACTCCTTTACACTTTTCTCCATGAATAACTACCTTACGGCCCCTCGGAGATTTTAACTTTATCTTTTTATGATAACATACAATATCAGCCTGGTATGTAGAAAGCCAATCCATTCCCACAACCACATCAAATTCACCTAAGGTCATAGGTATTAGATCAATAGGATACTCTTCCTTCTTAATAGTTAACCTACACCCTCGGTAAACTTCAAACACTAAAAATGTTTTAGAATTAGCAACTTCGACCTCTACTGGTGCAGGCAATGTACTTATTTCAAACAAAGGATGAGACGCAAATTTAATCGACACAAACGATCTATTAGCACCGGAATCAAATAACACATACGCAGGTAAAGAATTTAACAGGAAAGTACCCGACACCACATCGGCGGTCTTTTTAGCTTCTTCAGCTGTAATTTGAAAAGCCCTTCCCCTTGCTTTCGGTATTTCAGGTTTCTTTACACCGCTCTGAGCGCTCGAACTTCCACCAGTTTTCAAATCTGGACATTCACTCCTCTTGTGCCCAGGTTTATAACAATTGAAACACAGCCCCAACTGACTGGTGCATTGGGTAGACAAGTGTCCGGGCCTCCTACATCTAAAACATGTTCTTGGTGGTAAACGGCATTCCCCCGGATGCCTCTTGCCACAGTTAACACACAGTTTAATTTCTTTAACCTGACTCGGCTTCTTAAATGGGGTAGAAAATTTAGGCTTCTTGGAAGGTCCTTCATCTTTATGTACGGGCCTTTTTTCACCACGCTCCATCTGTCGTTTCAACTCAGCTTCTCTCTCCCTAGCACAATCTATAAGTTCCACTAGGGTCTCATATCGAGAAGGGGTAAGAAACTCCCGGTATTTAGCATTTAACATCCCATAGTACTGATTAATCCACATCCTTTCTGTTCTTAAAAAGTCGCGACAAAACTTAGCCTTCTCATAGAAAATTGTCGTAATGGTATCTATGTCCTCGTCCTTCTGTCGCAATTGTAAGAATTCTTCATAAATTCGGTTGATCGCCGCTTGTGAGCTAAACCGCTTTAAAAATCTCTCTTTAAACTCCTCCCAAGTCATTACTCGTATACCTTCCAAACCAACTTCTTCTCGCACTAAATCCCACCAGTCTTTACCCCGCTGTTTTAACTGGCCACCCGCATATATCACCCTATCATTAGGATCACAATGTGAAGTTTCAAACGTCCCCTCTATATCCGAGATCCACCGAATTGCTAGCAATGGGTCCACCTCACCATTAAACTCAGCTGGTTTACATGCTACAAAATCTTTATACGTTACCCGTTTGGGTGCTTTCTCAGTTTTCTCTCCAACCTGCAACACTGTAAGTTCATGCTGTATAAACTCTTGTAGCGTTCTTTGCATATCTTCCATGTACATTGGTAAATTGACCCCTATGGCTTTAGCCACTTCTTCATTAATAATTTTTTTCATCTCTGAATTACTTGATTCACCTTCCTCGCGAATATGTTCCTCAGCCATTCTTGCTGACTGAACTATAACTCAGGCTCAATTATATATTTACTGCATCACTATGCTTATAATCATGTAAATCACATATTTACATTTATAAAAACTTTCACACATATCGCATATTAACACAGGTACACTAACCTTAATTGATGGCTCAGTGATCGAATCTTGGAATCGAACAGGTTCTCTTCTATTATCACGAGCACAAGATTTGAGTTCAAGCTTTCTTCTACTCACTTGAATCCCTCAAACCACGGCTCTGACACCAACTTGTAACGCACCTGTTTTATTACCATAATTTATAAAACATGTTTGAGGTGTAAAAGATTTTTAATTTAGGTCCCAGTTAAAATCTCTACTTTTAAAACTCTATTACACATAACTTTGACTACGTCAACACACTATTAACGTTTACACCCCTCAAATTACATTTAGGTAATTTACATAACGTTAAGTTTGTTTAAAAGAAACTAATTAACAACCCATTGTTCGATCCACAAGCATCTTCATCGATCACCTTTGCCTTCTTGGAAAATTCCTACAAAACAACCACTTTTACCACATTAGTCCATTGGAACTAAGTAAGAACTCTTATACTCACTTTATAGGTTATTAGAAGGGGATTTGGGGGCTTAAAATACCAATCGAAAGCAAAATCTTGCAAGGGACGTAGCTTACGTCCTCAAGGACGTAGCTTACGTCCTCAACCTAATTCCCCTGATTTTGTGGACGTAAGACAGTAGCTCAGGGCGTACCAAAGAGTTAAGGACGTAACTTACGTCCTTATGGACGTAACTTACGTCCCTGCTGCTGCTGATGTTGTTATCTATTTTTTTGTTCTCAAAGTTTTGACCCGTTTCGTTTGTTTCGACTTTTCAACGATCCCGGGTCCATTTTAACATCTCCATTTGCTCAATTTAGAAGCTTTAACTCTATTAGCTTCGACTCTTTGCATCTATCACAGTATCACCCATTCTATAATCACACTTTCACATTTAAATAGAAATGGGTCATAATTCTACTTTTAAGCTAGTCATTCGCTAACTTGGACTAACATATTAGATTTGGATCACACACCTATACACTTCGCTATACATCTTTATGTTTGACATACACACAGTTGCCAAACCACACGTTTATCACCCACTGGTGAATTAGGCTTACACACAGTAGCCAAAAATAGTTTATCACTCACTAGTGATTTAAATGTTACCACCGTAACTGAATATAATTATAACCCCTCCAGGTTTGATTCACACACCTGTGAACTATACCGGTATATTGATTTCATGCACACGCGCATGTAGCTTCAACCCAATTCATGCACTCAAGCATGTATACTTACTACTACTATAACCATTACTTATGGTCATTATTCACAACTCACATTTACTCAAGAGTAAACATAATAAAATCATAAAGATAAGACTATATATGATTATGAGGCTAATGTTCTTACCTTAAACAAGCTGCAACTCAACCTTTGTCTTTGCTCACCGCTTTGCTAATACTCCCTTCACCTAATCATACGTTTAGGATTAATTTAGCACATACATACATATGGTATAAACCAATCCATATGACCCATTTAAGACTAGTTTAGGCATAATTAACTCTATATTGACCCACCGGTCATTTTACTCCCACTTAGGCCTTCCTTTCATATTTTTAACTTCTTGGAGGCATTTCATCAAACACCTTATGGGTATGATTTATAACTCAACATATTTCATATAACTAATTTGCTATAAACCATCAAGTTTCAAGGTTGGCATTCATGATACATAGAACATCTAATACATACTATTCTAAGCTCAAAACATATTAATTTGATCATAGATGAATTTCTCCTCAACACCCCAATCATGAACTAAACTACTTAGCAAGAAAACATCCAATTAAGACTCACCTTATGAGTTAGATGCAGAAATTAGATGATTTATAACTCAATTCCACAATTAGAAGCTTGAATTCAACACAAACGCGACTCAATTTGACTAGGGTTCTTGATCCCTTCCTCCTGCTCGTTCTCCTCCCTTCGTGTGTGTGTGTGAAAGTGTCCAGGAGGTTCTACACCTCCTTACTAATATATAAATTTTGATTTTTCTCAATTGGCAAAAGTAGTCCCTCTAGTTACTTTTATTCATTTACACTAACAATACTAACTTAACTCAGTTAGTTCTAATTTACCACTCATTTCATTTAAAAACACAAATTATAAAATTACCTAAAATGGGACGTTACACATTTCCTTTCAAGATACTTTCTTTTCTTTTCTTATTATTATTTTTCTTTTTCTAATAAAGTTTCAGGTGTTACAAGTCCACCCCCCTTGCAAAGGTTTCGTCCCCGAAACCTGTCATTCCTCGAACAGATATGGGTAATGTTGTCTCATCTCCTCTTTGGTCTCCCACGTAGACTCGGATCCCTTTCTGTGCTTCCATTGTACATGCACAAGGGGAACCACTTTATTCCTTAACTTCTTTTCTTTACGATCAATGATTGCCACTGGTTGCTCCACATAATTGAGCGGTTCGTCCACTTCAATATCCTTCAGTGGAACAATCATATCTTCGTCAGCTATGCACTTTCTCAGATGGGATACATGGAATGTGGGATGAATTCCACTTAACTCATCTGGCCGTTCAAGTCGATAGGCTACCTCTCCTACTCGTGCGATGATTCGGAAAGGTCCTATATATCTCAAGCTTAGCTTACCTCGTTTCCTGAATCGAATAATTCCTTTCCAAGGTGAGACCTTCAGCATGACTCGGTCCCCGATCTTGAATTCTATCGGTCTTCGCCTTTGTCAGCATATGACTTTTGTCTATCTTTCGCTGCCTTCATGAAGGCCTTGATCTTTTCCAACTTCTCAGTCGTAGCTTCGATCACCTCAATACCTCCTAATTCTTTCTGCCCAATGTCACCCCAACACACGGGCGTCCTACATCTCCTACCGTATAGCATCTCGTATGGTGGCATACCAATGCTGGCATGATAGCTATTGTTGTACGAGAATTCTGCTAACGGCAAGTGGTCGTCCCAATTTCCTCCAAAATCGATCACGCATGCTTGAAGCATATCCTCGAGCGTCTGTATCGTCCTCTCAGACTGGTCGTCCATCTGAGGATGATAGGTTGTACTATTTTGTAGTCTCGTCCCTATTGCATCATGGAATCTTCTCCAAAACTTTGATGTAAACCAAGTGTCACGATCCGACACAATAGACACCGGCACGCCATGACGAGCTACGATTTCCTTGATGAACATATCCGCCAATCTTTCGGATGAATACGTCTCGCGGATCGGCAGGAAGTGGGCACTCTTCGTTAGTTGGTCGACAATCACCCAAATAGTATCACATCCCTCGATGTGCAAGGTAGCTTAGTAATGAAGTCCATGGTGATATGCTCCCACTTCCATTCGGGTATATCCAATGGTTGGATCTTCCCGTACGGTTTCTGATGTTCCGCCTTTACTTGGAGACAAGTAAGAAACTTACTCACGTACTCCCCGACATCGCATTTCATGCCCGGCCACCAGTAATCTGTCTTCATATCGTGGTACATCTTGGTAGCACCAGGATGAATAGAGTATCGAGTCTTGTGAGCTTCATCCATAATCTTCATTCGTAGCTCCCCAAGGCAAGGAATCCACATCCGCCCAAACCGGGTTCTAACACCAAATGTATTTTCACCCAACTCCCCGACCAGGCCTCTCATTCTTTCAGAGTTAAGATGATTGTATTTCAAGGCTTCATCTTGAAACTCCTTGACCGGTTTCATCACGTCGGAGGTCATAATCAGCTGGTACGCCTTCACCCATATCGGCTCAGGCATTTCCTTTCGGTTAAGGGCATCTGCCACCACATTGGCTTTGCCCGGATGGTAATGGATCTCACAATCATAATCTTTTATAAGCTCCAACCATCGCCTGTGCCTCATGTTTAAATCCTTCTACTCAAAGAAGTACATCAAGCTCTTGTGGTCGGTGAAAATGGTGCACTTCGTTCTGTAAAGATAGTGCCTCCAAATTTTTAATGCAAAGACCACAGCTGCTAGCTCCAAGTCATGAGTAGGATAATTAACGTCATGAACTTTCAGCTGTTGGGATGCATAGGCTATAACCTTTCCTCCTTGCATTAACACGCACCCCAACCCCGAGTAGGAAGCATCAGAATAAACCACCAAGTCTTCGCTTCCCTCGGGTAATGCCAATATAGGAGCTTGGGTCAATCTCGCCTTCAAATCTTCGAATGCCTTTTCCTGAGCTTGACCCCATACAAACTTCACCTCTTTCCGGGTCAACTTGGTTAGTGGAGAAGCGATTTTGGAAAAGTCTTGGATAAACCTTCGGTAGTAGCCACCCAAACCCAAGAAACTTCGGATTTCAGATGGCGTCTTTGGAGACTTCCATTGTATCACCGTTTCCACCTTTGTCGGATCGACCATAATACCCTCCAGATTCACCACGTGACCCCAGATTTGAACTTCGCGCAACCAGAACGCGCATTTGGAGAATTTAGCATACAACTTCTCCCTTCTCAACGTCTCCAAAACCTCTCGAATGTGACCGGCACGCTCAGTCTCGCTCTTAGAATAAATAAAGATATCATCAATGAACCCACTCACTAATTTATCTAGCATCGGTCGACACACCCGGTTCATTAAATCCATAAAAGCTACTGGCGCATTGGTCAAACCAAAAGACATGACAAGAAACTCGTAGTGACCGTAGCGCGTGCGAAAAGTTGTTTTAGGGATATCCTGTTCTTTCACTTTCAGTTTATGGTAGCCCGATCGGAGATCTATTCTTGAAAACCAACTGGCGCCCTGGAGTTGATCAAACAGATCATCGATTCTCGGCAAGGGGTACCGGTTCTTCACCGTCAGCTTGTTTAGTTCACGGTAGTCGATGCACATCCTCATACTACCGTCCTTCTTCTTCATGAACAGGACCGGAGCACCCCAAGGTGAGATACTTGGTCTAATGAACCCCTTATCTAGCAGTTCTTGCAACTGCTCCATCAACTCTTTCATTTCCGTCGGAGCCAATCGGTATGGTGCTTTGGCGACGGGTTGAGCACCTGGTATCAGATCAATCTGAAACTCAATCTCTCGGTCAGGCAGCACTCCCGACAAGTATTAGGGAAACACATCCGGGAAGTCACTCACAACCGGAACATCGGACAGTTGTGGCGTTGGCGCTTCTACATCCTTCACGTAACATAAATAGGCGCCACATCCACGCGTCATACATTTTCCCGCTACTGCCATTGAGATCATCTTCGAAATCGCAGTGACCCGATCCCCATGAACAGTTACCGGACTCCCGTCAGGCGCTATCAGACAAATCATCTTCTTTCGACACACTATGTTCGCCTCGTAGTCCGCCAACCAATCCATCCCAAGCACCAAATCAAAACCACCCAAGGTCATCACGAATGGTCTAACTGGAAATTTGTGGCCCTCTAATTTTACATCACAACCCTCTATTACTTCAGAAATCCTGGTGGACTTTCCTATCACGGTTTCTACATCAAACGGTACATCCACACGTCTACTACTAACAGGCAATTTGGCACAGAAAGCAGCAGAAATGAAACTCCTACTGGCACCCGAATCAAATAATACAGAGGCTAAAGTTTGGTTCACCAGAAACGTACCGGACACGACATCAGGGTCCGTCCTAGCCTCCTCCTTCGTCATCGTGAACGCCCTGGCGCTTGCTCTCTGTCCTTCATTTCCCGTCTTCTTTATGCCGGAACTTTCAGACCTCGGCTTTTTGAAATCTTTATTCATATGGCCACTTTCCCCATAATTGAAGCACCTCATACTCTTACACTCTATAGCCATATGACCAGACTTTCCACACCTAAAACAAACATTCAGCCCCAGTCAGCATTCCCCACCATGCTCCCTTCCACATTTACCACACTTCCTCAGTCTCGTACCCGGTGTGGCCACACTACGATCTTCCACCCGGCCTTCTTGTTGCTCATCGAAGCATCACCCCGACCAAACCTTTTCCCGTTCCAATTCCTGTCACCACCCTTCCTATTACCACTAGTCACCACCACCACCGCCCTTTCATCATACAATCTCCCAGCCAGGTCCACCGCCGACCTAAAGGTAGTTGGTCGGGTGGCGATCATATTCCTGCGGATATCCGCCGGCAAGCCCTGAATATACCTCTTGATCTTTCGCGACAGGGGTGTCACCTGGTCCGGCACCAGACGTGTCATTTCGTTGAATTTCGTGGTGTACTGTTGGTGGGTCATCGCCCCTGCCTCCAGCTACAGGAACTCTCTCTCAATTTTATCTATTTCCCGATAAGGACAGAACTCCTCGATCACCAACCTCTTCAATTCGGACCACTTCATCTTCCCAATGGCCCTGCTACCCTCGGCTTGGACCACGTTATCCCACCAGCATAAGGCCGAATCTGTGAAAGAATGGGTAGCGAACTTCACCTTCTGGTCCTCACGGCACTCGCTAATATCAAGGACACCTTCCATTTCTCTCACCCATCAATGAGCAGCCGCAGCATTGCCATTACCGTCAAAAGTAGGGTGCTTGCATCTCATAAATGCCCCATAATTACAGCCTTGTGCTGTTTCATGCACCGGCTCCTCCTCCTCTTCCTCTTCCTCTTCCTCTTCATCACCCGAAAGAACCATTTCCAGCCCTGATTGCTCCTTTCTCCCTGAGGACCGGTTCCTCTCCTTTCTTTCTCCCTCCCGAACAGCCTTAATCACTTCGGTCACCACAGACGGTAAGATCGTCTGCATGACCTGATACACCTCTTCCGCCACCGCCTCTTTTACCGAGGCTCTCAAGTTGGCGCTTTCGTCTACGCCCTCCTGATGAGGGGTCTCGGTTTCTTCATGAAATACTTTCTCCACCCTAGGTCTTCCTCTTGTGGCCCGTGGTTCAGCACCACGCCCGCCACCGCCTCCACCCCATGAGGCCTTAGAAGATCTACCACCAGCCATTTTCTATCTCACACTGAAAGATTCAAACACCAACACGGTCATTCAAGGGAACAGCTCAGTTTATGTCAAGTACAGTAAGTCCCTAATTACAGTGGCGAGTTGTGATTAGCCACTTACTTTACTTTTCGTACCCTGAGCATTGCCTGTCCTGACTACGTTAGTATCTAACTCTAACAGTAACACATACATCACATAACATGCGCACGTAATACTGGTTAACTTTAAGAAAATACCTGATGGCACGCAACTACTCAGATGGCATTCCTTCCCTTTCTGTCCCATTTTCAGTTTAAGTTTAGGTTTATTTTTGAAAATTTTACCCATTTCACTTAAACTTTGGCTCTAATACCAACTTGTAATGCCCCGTTCCCGGGCACCTCACAGTTGGTCATTCATCGCACTTCAACATATAGTTTACATATACTAAGTAAAATAACGTAGCGGAATTAATAAGAAGTACATTCTCATTTCATCATAAGAGCTTTTACAATACATTACATTGTCGATTCGAATACAAAATACAAGCTTTCTTTACATTGCCTACTTTACTATGATTGTTGCGGAAGCATATGAAACCGAGGATTTCTTAAGTAATCCTGTTTATTTGAATCCTCAACAATCAAAAGGTCATAAAAGTGACCTCTAGTAATAACTAATTTAAAGAAGTTTCCTTAGGTAATCCCGTTTATCGAGATTACTCAAGGAATCTTGCACTTGCATACAACATAATGTGTTGCATGCATTATGAGCCCGTAACACATTTTGTGGCAGCATTATCAAAAGAAGAATGCCATCCCAAAAGAGCTGAGTAGTCGCCTTGTGCCATCCGCAGCAACCCTACCTGCCAACTGGAAACACATAAAAAGTCAGCGTTGCTGAGTGAGTTCTAGTTTATAATAAAAACATACTTTTCTTTCATTAAAACCGCTCTTAAATACATGCGGTCACACAATATATGTACACACAGATAATATTATGATTATCTTCCTCATTCGTTCATTAACTTCCATTCGTGTACCATTCATCGTTATCATTCACGTTCGTTTATTTATTCTTACGAGTCTGTTGCGACAACAAGGCCGCTCACCTCAATATCGATCTCTCACGATCGTACGTTAGCCAAGTCTGTTGCAGCACGTAGCTGCTCACCTCAGTGGCAATCTCATGATTGCCTGCTAACCGAGTCTGTTGCAACACAAAGTTGCTCACCTCATTGTCAATCTCAAAGATTGACCCTGTGTGCATCCTTTGGGGTAGCTAACCCGCATCACAGTTGAGCTAACACCTGCCAGGGGTCACCTCCTTTCATTTGCTTGCAAGCCTTTCTTACATTCATTCGTTCATTCATTAATACATGCATTCATTCATCATGTTCCTCTTTTATTATCTTCCACTTTACGTTATTTGATACTTTGTTCCTTCGTTATTATAATATGTAAAGTTTTGGAAAGATAAGCATACAACATCATAGGAACATACACATATCATCCATGCATCGTCATACAAGGCATCATACATACACATCATACACCAAGCATGACCAACAAGCACACAACATCATACCATCTATGACCTCAAAAGTCAACTTACATAACCCCCGAGAATCTCCCTGGTCAAAGCCTAACTTACTCATTTAAATTCCTAGAAGTCAGAATTCTGCCAAGTGTTTACCCGCATTTCCCTCCTTAGTTCATCCGCATTTTCTTGGCCATCCGCACTGGTCAATGCGGATGAGGAAATACCTTGGCCGCATTTGCATACTGTCCGCATTAGACCATACGGCTGAGTAAAAGCCCTAACCGCATTTACAACTCATTCATCATCTTAACATACCCTTAGCACAGATTCATCTATGATAAAATGGCCCCCTTTTTTCCTGATCATTCACCATGATATTGCTAATGAGATCCCAATTCATCTATAGAAATTGCAATATGTTGCATTCACAACATACTTAGGTATGTTTTTATTTTCCATCATACAATGATATTCTTACTTTTACCTTTTCAAGAGTTCTATTGTATCAATTAATGGACGCCTTTTCACACCATATCAATGAGACCCACAAAAAGTATTGTTAATGGTCATAATGAATTGGATCTAAGTTCTGTATAATTCAAATTTTCAGGACTTGATACAAATTGCCTCTAATAATCTAATTTACACTTGTGATCAAGATTAGTACTCTGTCTTCTGTGGAATATCATAGCCACAACAACTCTGTCTTCATATAATGTTTTATTAAATTTTAAAATCCACGATGGTCGAATATGGAGGTTTTCTCTTCTCTAAATGCTCTTTAAGATCTTTTCACATATTTACTATCATATATTTTTCACACTGGTGTAGGACAATCAAGACATGGGGCAGTTGATAGCATAATATTTGCCATGATGATCTATTTTAAGCATTTCAGGTAAATTTATCTTAAAATGGTACACTTGATAGCTGTTTCTTAAAGTAAAATGTTGATCAAGTTTTTGATTCCATTGACAAAGCTTTGTATAATATATATCTTTACTATAAGATATGGTAACTCAGCTGTGTTTGTCACCCATTGTAAACTTTTCAAATCAAACAAATTGATGTGAAAAAACACTCTTTTAATTTTCAAATTTAGAATATCTAGAATATGTTTAAAGTAATATAATGAAGTAACTTTTCATTGTGTGCAGAAAAATAAGCACAAAACAAGTACTCTGTAAAAAAGAGTTTTGCATTGTTATTGTTTTCTATACAAAGAGGGTAAAAACATTATTTTATGCAAGTACACTCTTTTATGTAATAAAAAACAAGAGTTGCATCTGCAATGAAAAGTATTTGACTTTTCTTGTATATGTTACCATATCTAATCAATAAACTTTTGCTTCTTCATAATTTTCTTCATGAGTTGAGGGGTACAGAGGGGTGGGAAAAAAGGTGATGTGTTTCTTGGTCGCTCAACCCAAGGTCCATCCCTATTGCAGCTCAAAGATGTTGCGTTATTGGGTGATTTTTGCCAGATGATTCCAAAACCGGTTAATATTCAGTCTGGTGTTAGTTCGAGATCAGTCTCACCGTTTTCAAGAAAATCAAGCCACCCACGTTCTGCAACACCTGTTCCTACTACTGCTGGGCTTTCTTTTTCCAAAGGGTGTTTGGTTTGTCTTTATTTGAGTAATTGCTTTCTAAAACAGGCGTTCATTTTTTATTGTTGTTAAGGTTGATAGCCTGAGGAATCAATATGAAATAGAAGAATCAGTGCTTCAAAAGCGAGAAAAAATGCTCAGGAAGCTATGATGTTAGCTGCTGAAGAATCTGCTAAATGTAAAGCTGCAAAAGATATGATAAGAACTCTGATGGCACAGGTGATTCCTTAAAAATATATGTTCTAATATGTTAGATTATGTGCAAGTAAATTGGACAAGTTGGCAGTCTGGGTAACATGTCAAAAAGATTAATTTAAGTGCAGGTCAAATCCATCGGGGTGGGTTTGACCCACTGACACTTTTTTGTTCATTTTTGGAGTTTTAGATATCCATTGTATTATGTATGATTCCAAGATCTGTGTTTTTACAATAGTAATCTAGCCTTTGTAAGTTACATGATATAGGAGCTTGAAAGTATTTGAATACACTTTAAACAACTTACTGCTGTTTGATTTTCAGTCCATTGACCTGTTTCTTCAATAGCTAATTTTGTTTGTGTTACTGATTTGAAACATTATCGTTTAAAAGCAAATCTAATTGATCCTTTTTTCACACAAGTGGGCTGAAATTGATCATCTTAATCGGGGCAGAGCTAGGAAGTTACTCTTGAGGGGTGACCAAACACCTGTGTACTAACTTGTTAAGTTTGTAAACCTATTAGAAGTGTTGTATTGTTCAATAATGATTTAATTTGGGTAATTCAATATATTTCCTTCTGAGCTACCTTTTTTCTTATTTTATCCATTTGACTTTAACCCAGCTTCAGTTTCATCAGGTATGTTTAGCTATATCATGTTTCTTATAGAATTTGATTTTTAGATTTCAAACCCTTTTGCTATTGATTTTTTGGATATTAGGTAAAAATATTAAGCTTCAAATTATTGTATAAATTTTTTGTAGTTGATGGTGCTCTCCATGTTTGCTTTTCTGATTTAGTTATTGTTAAAGTTAGAGTCTTTGTAATAAACAAGTGATTAGGTTCGATTCTTGTTTCCCGAGAGGGACATGAACAGGCTATAAACAAATCACCGAGAGGGACATGAACAGGTTATAAAGAAATCAGGTGTTGTGATTGATTATGTTTAGTGATTTGTGACTTGGGTATACACTGATATGTTTGAAATGATTCTAGGGTTTGTTTTCAATTCTTATCGACTGCTTTGTTATTTAGTGTTTTATGATATTCATTATGCTTTCAACATTTTAGCTTGTTTTTTGTTGAGTTGAATCTTGAAGTATATGATAAAGTGGGTTATATTTGTTTCAAATTTTTCATCTTTAATATATGTTTTTTTTGAGCCATTGATGTATGACTGCTTTACTTTTCTTCATCAAAATTAAGAGTAGATAGATTACACTTATACTACGAAAAAGAAAACAAACAAAAGTGCTATATAATATGTCACGAGAAGATTGATAAACTAATAGAGATTGGGTACCGCGATGTAAATTGTCACTCCCGCTGCATCGCGCGGGTTCCCTGCTAGTATATATTGACAGGATCTCAGCCTCTAGTTTGATCAATTAGGTTGTGTTCGCAGCGGATTTAGCATGATAATTAGCAATTAATGCAAGAACATAAGGAATATTGCATGTAAAGTAAATTGTAGAGAGAGAGAATAATTCTGCATAAAAAAATAATATTCTGTTTGTTTCACATGTTTCGGCGTGGAATACAATCAGGTCACTGCCCTTTTATAGGCAAAAGACCCATACTGTTGTCAGATTCCACTGACATTAACAGTTATTTAACTAACTACTGATAGAACACTTAAACTACTAAAGATGTCACAACAGCTGACATCTTCTTACAAAATTCTTAAGTGTTCTACCTATTACAAGTACTGAAAAGGAAACTACTGAAAAGCTACAACGACTGAAGAACAAACTCTTCAGTCGTTTACAACTACTGAACTATAACAACTGAAGAACAAACTCTTTAGCTGTTGTACAAACTACTGAAAGGAAAAATATAAAACTATTGAAAAGAAAAAACATCACAACAACTGAAGAAGACTTCTTCAGCTGTTGTGACAAACTCTGAAGCTTCAGCACTTTGGCCTTCAGACTTTGGTCTTCAGATGATTCATCAGCTGATGACTTCAGTAGTTGTTATCAGCTGATGTCTTCAGTCATTGTCTTCAGACTTTGTGCATTAGTAGTTGATCTTCAGTTCTTCAGACTTTGATCTTCAGCACTTGTCTTCAGCACTTGAAGTCTTCAGTACTTGTATTTATCAATACTTCAGACTTCAGTACTTATCTTCAGCAGTTTAGGATCTTCAGCTGTTGTACTTCAGATCTTTGATCTTCAGCTGTTGATTCTTCAGACTTTGTCAAACTGCTGATGAAGGTCTTCAGCAGTTGTTGTGATGTCATGTGGGACTTAGAGATTTTCCTGATCTTGGCTCATTGGTTCTATTGGTCCAACAAACTCCCCCTGAACCAATGTAGCCAAAACCTCTAAGTTATTTATTATCCCACTTATTGTTGGCATAAAGATTGGTCTATTTCCTTCTGGATCAGATCAGAAGTTGAACCTGATAAGCACTGGCCTGAGAGGTAGTCTCTAAGATTTGATTGGTTGAGTATGGATGGGAGCTCTATTTTGGGGAATTGGACACAGACCTGTTGTCCCATCCATGAGATCTACCTCCCACGTACTAGCCTGTAGGATTCTCTAGTGTAGGCTTGAAGGAATATCATCTGTTCTTCTTTGGTCAAGTCTTCAGCCACACCATCGAATAACCCTTCACGGCCGTACAGCTCTGAGACATACTTGGCCTGTTTTCCATTTTTGAGCTCAACTGTTGTGATTTGCCTATATGCAAATTCATCTGGATGTCTTCCTTCCAACAACAGGTTGAGCTCATCCCTATGGAAGTTCTTAAGCCTCTTATAGACTAAGCCCTTCCTCACCACCCTATTGTCTAACATTTTTTGGGGTGGCTGCTTAGCACTATAGGCTGTCTCGAACTCCTCTACTATCTCCCAGGGCCACAGAGATTACTTCATCTACAACTCTCTTAAGTTGGCTCTTGTATCTCACAGGCATATCTTTTTGGACTATCCTGTGAGCCACCCTAGGATCAGGCCAAGTCCTCACTCTTTCCTTATCATATTGAAAGGTTTGCTTAAGAGTGAAGAGTCTCAGAGCCTCCTTCTTCATATTCATGATAGAAGTAGAAGCAACATATGATTTGTCAATGCTTTTCAGCATTTCCTCATCGTGTAATCTTTGCTGCTCCTCTTCTTCTAATTTTACCCTCACAGTGTCCATCTGTGAGGTGGGAGTGATGGGTTTGGATTTTGATTTGGGTAAGGAATGACTGCAGACAGGGGCAGTCTATCCTCCTCATCCTCCTCATCTTCTTCTTCTTGCAGCCTCAACACCCTTCTCTTCTTCTTCAAGGGTGGATCATTGGCTGCGGGTTTTGATGGTGAAGGGATTGGTTTTATGGGTTGTGTTTGGGTGGTTGGTGTGGGAATGTTGGCAGGCACTGCTAGCAATCTAGAGATAATAGATGGTTTGGTCTGTTTTGCTAGCAGTGTCCTGTTCCCAGCACCAGCTTCTGAGAGGGCCTCAGCAACCAGTCCTTTGGTGAAATCACCAGCTGAACAGATCTTGGTGGCTATAGCCAAGATTCTGTCCCTGGTCCATGCTTTGACATCAAGGACTGCCTGCCCAGATACTTCGAAATGAATCTACTCATAGCCTCGAGTCTCTTTTTGTCCTCTTGGCTATAAGTAGACCATTGGTACTCAATCTCTTTTCTCTCCATATTTCTGATCTCCGGATCTAGCAAGGCAGTGTCCTTGTCAAAGCCTTACCTGAACAGCTGATCAATGACAGTCCATTGATCGGCTATGCTCAGCATCAGCCTCCTTGACAAGGGCTGCTAGATCAGAGTCAGTCTTCTCTACCTTCTTTCCCTCCTCTCCTCTCTTCTCTCCTCTCTTCTTTTGATAAGTGACACTGAAATCCTTTTGGATTTCAGCCACTTCTATTTGAGCTCTCTCCTCCCTCACCTTCTCCTTCCCCTTCTCCCTACCTGTCTCCTCAGACCTCTCCCTCTCAGTTGCCCCCTCTCTCCCTACTTCTATCTCTTCCTCCACCCTCTTTCTCTTAACTTGCACTGATGTCTCCCCGTTTTTGGGTGCATTGGTTGGGGTTTGACTATCAGCAAGTGCTTTAGCAACAGCAACCTCCACCATGGGTTGTATATAAGTGGGAAGCCTCTCATCAATGGTTTTCATCACAATTTCTGTGATTATAGGTGTGATGAGAGGCAGGGATTTCTAGAAGATAGCATCTAGCTGCTCAGGAGGGTTCTGTTCCTGAGAGCTAGAGCCAGAAGCAGGGGCAGGTGGTTGAGTTTGTGGGAGTGGCTGAGTGTCTGTGAGACCTTCGGGTGAAGGTGCCATCTGTGGGTTTGTGGTGGCAGATGGACTTCTATCTAGAGTCATTTGAGCAAGCAGCTCTTTGAGTCTGCTTATCTCATCTTTTGAGAGACTACATCAAAGAAGAAGCTCAGGTCATCATCAGTGTGAACTGAATCACCTGACCTCCTGACAATGTCAGGATGTACATGCACTGAGTGTGGCTCAGTAGTTGCATGTGCCCCTTGTTCTTGGTACTGGGGACTTCCAGCCTCCGGATTGGATCCATCATCGGCAATTGCCTCTGGTGAGGTCTTATTGCTTGTACCAGCTTCTTCTTGCTCATGTGCTGATGCAGGGGAAGTGGCAGCCTCACCAGAATATCCTATCTCCCTAGCCATACTGGGAGATTGGACATGTGATTCCCTGTGTTGTGGGCTCCCACCAGCACTTGTGTCCACCCTCTCTTCGGTAGGAGTCTCCCCAGTTGGAATTGGTTTCTGGGGAGAGGGTGGAGTGCTCAGGTGAGTCAACACTTTGGCTATTATTAGTGTAGGGCTTTGTGGGGTGGTCTCGTAGGAGATGGGCTTGAAGTAGTATGCACATGGGGAGGAGTGTGCATTTCAATGGTAGTCTCCTCAAGTGAGAAAGACCCCAGATGTGTGGGTGCCCCTGAAGTAGTTGCATCAGGTTCCTGTTGAGAGGAAACCTGTGCGGTTGTGCTGGGTGGAGTCGTGGTGACTGCTGGGAGAATCTGACCAGCAGCCACTTCCTGCCTTTGTGTTGCAGGGGCATCCTCAGGGGACTCATTTCCCTGAGTAGCCTTTGTGGGCTTCTTTTTGGTTTTTGGCTTGGTGGGACTTTGGATTTGGAGGTGCAGGCTGTGGTTCCTGCTGCGTGGGTTTTCGCAGCCGGGCAGCCTGTTTGAGTGTGTGGTCGGTGTTGTGCCTGGAGTATACCTCAGCTAGAACAGCCATGGCAGGGACCCCAGTGCCAACAAGTCCCTCAGCTTTAAGCTGGTCCTCTATTATGGCCATTATGAACCGAGGATACAAGATCCAACGGTTAGAAATTGGTTTTATGGCCATATTGCATGATCTGATTTGGGGTAGTTTTTCTCTCAACTCACTGTGAATCAACACTCAGCAAGCAGTCTATGAAGAGTTGATCACAATATAACAAGTAACAAGCAGTAAGAAAATTAACACAGCAGGTAAATTTTCATGGTACTTTTATATATTGCTTCTCAACTCAAAGGATTACAAGACACTTGGACTCAAAATCACTTGTAAAGAGTTACAGGGAGAAGATATATATAATACTACCTACAGCCGGATATACTTTGATACCAGCTGGACACCTCTAACCTTACATCTATACTACAAGACTCTAGGTGAGGTCTTTCAGACATTTTGTCTGAAAGTTGGTAGTCAGGACATGTCCCTGACTTACCTTTTGTCACCAACTAAAGTTGGTAACATGTACTATCATAAAAAGGTGAACAGTAGAATAAAGTATGGTCAACAACATGGCTCTTTAGGAAGATGCCATGTTGTATCAGAGGTCTGCAGCGGACTGTCAGGGACCATACTTTTATCTCCTGGACATAGCAATGTCTTCCGAAGGATAAAGTACTTCGGAAGAATAACTTCTTCCGAAGGCACTTATACTTCGGAAGACTGCTTCTTCCGAGGCTTGGAATCTTCTTTGTCTTCGGAAGCAGACTTTGTCTTCAGCTCTTTCATCAGACTTTGTCTTCGGAAGCTCTTTCAGACTTTGTCTTCAGAAGCTCTTTCAGACTTTGTCTTCGGAAGCTCTTTCAGACTTTGTCTTCGGAAGCTCTTTCAGACTTTGTCTTCGGAAGCTCTTTCATCAGACTTTCGGAAGATCTCTTCTCAGCTTCAGAAAGCCTTTGAATGCAGTACCAAAAATTTACTATGAAGTGATTTTGGTTGCACCAGCCTTATCATGATCCAACAAACTCCCCCTAGGCTGATGCTACCAAAACTTCACTTCTCTCTTCTTCTCAAAGCTCTCAGCACCAAGGAGAGCAGGTGTTTATCAGTGTCTTCATTCTTTCCTGCTGTGGTGCTGAGAATCTTGTACAGATCCTTGGTGGACAGAACCTCTACTCTGTCACCTTGGATTATACGTACCCTCTGTTGTGGCCCTCTGAAAAGAGTTAGTTGATGGGAAGTATAGTCATATTCCCATCGAACTATTGGTTCCAATTCAGGACCTTCCACCATCTGTAGAAAGGCTGTGCCTTTGGTGGTTGGTCTTTCCTTGTCTTCCACTCTTTTCAGCTTCAACTCTTCTTCAATCTTGGCTCTTCTATTTCGTTCAGCCAAGTGGAGACCACTGATATGGTTTCTGATGTGTGCAGCAGTCTCAGAGTTGGAGGGATTGGAGAATGGCTTCTCTCCAAGCTCAGCAAGATCAAATCTGCTGAGATGCAGTAGAGAAGTGGCATTGAGCCTGTTGGTTTCACCATTCTCCCTTTCCACAACAAAGTTGTGAGAAGGTTCATCGAACCTCCACTGGATTATTGCATTTCTAGGTCCAGGAGATTGACCAGAAATCCTGTCCTCTTTCCTGGTATCCAGCAGAGTCACCAGTCTTCTTCTTAGCCTCTTCTCCTCAGCATTGAGGGTATCGGAGTTGAGACCAAGAAGTCTTGCAGCCTGGCCCAAAGTGTCTCTAGGCAATTCAAGAAATTGGCCTAGGGTGAGGGAGCTTGAAGAGTTATCAACATAGGTGATGTTGATAACTTCTCCCTCACAGGAGATGCTGCTCAAAGTAGTGCAATTGATGAATCTTGTCTTGAACTCCTTAATCTCCTCAAAGGAGAGATGTTTAAGAGGCTGAGGGGATGGTCTTGGTTGTTGTTGGGTAGGCTTAGGTTTAGTGGTTTTGGGTTGAGTTTTGGGTTTTAGGATGGGTAGTTTGGGTGGTTGAGGTGATGTGGTAGGTTTAGGTAGAGTTGTGGGTTGAGGGGTGAAGGTTTCATCAGTGGGTTCAGGTTTAATGGGAAAAGGGGTTGGTTTTGGTGTGGGTTGTGGCTGTGGTTGAGTGGCTGGGGTGAAGACCATTCATTTCATCCTTCTGTACATCTCCTTCCTTTTCCCCAGACGGATGTCAGCTTTAATTTCACTGACTATCCGCTGGAGTGTCCTTTCGGACATAGGTCCCACCTGCCTACCAGAGAAGCCATGAGCCCGGAGGTAGTTCTTCATCCAGGCTTTGTCAGTTGACTTCTTGGCAACAGTGACCTCCTTCTCTTCTTCCCTCTTCCTCTTCACCTTCAACTTCTCCCTAGCAGCCTTCTTCCTTTCCTTCTCCATTTGATCCTGCTCTTTGTTGTGGAGCAGCAGGATCATGTCATCATCATGTGGAGACAGTTCAGGAAGACGGAAGCCTCTTGAGAGGAGGAACTTGATCCTAGCCTTTCTCAGCTTCAGGGCTGCCTCCCTTTGCTCTTGTTCTTCCTTCTCCAAGGCCAACCTGGCTTCTTTTTCTTGTTGTAGCCTGGTTGACCTCTCCAAGGTCACCAACTCCTCTAATGGTAGCAGGAGTATCTCCTCATTGGCAGCACCTAGATTGATAAGCTGGTCAATGAGTGTTGTTCTTCTCCTCTGGTTGATTTCTTCCTGATTGGCTACAGCTGCCTTAGAACTAGCAGCTAGCAGCTTCTCAGTAGGAAACCGACCTTTCTTTTTGGCCTTCTCAATCTTCTCCTCCTCCTGAAGCTCTTCCGCAGTCAATTTTCTTTTGCCTTTGTCTTTGATTTTGCTTGACTGTGGTGGTTCTTGGATGGAGGGTTGTGATTAAGAGAGAAGTTCAGCTGGTGCTTGGGTTGGAGGTATTTCAGAAATGTCCTCCCTGCTCACCTCAGATGCAATTTCACCAATGACATCTGTGATGGTCAGTTCCTCGGACATCTGAAATAAGCCTTCCGCAGCTTCTATTTCGGCCTCGGAAGACTTGTCTTGTTCTTCCGAGGCTTCCATGTAAGCTTCGGAAGCTTCAGCTAGAGCTTCGGAAGATGAGACTGCTGCAGATTCTGTCCCATCAGTTTCAGTTGCTGGGCCATCAGTCCCCATTTCCCCTTCGAAGCTAATCTCAGGTTCCATGAAGACCTTAGGTTGACCAACTTCCTCCACAGTGGTAGAAGGTGCAGTCAGTCTTTGAAGCTCCTCAGCCCCAAAGTATGCAAGTGTGGTGTCGGGGCTGGGCTGTTCTAGGGATGATCTCAATACAAACTTTGTGAAAAGTCTGTAGAGATCTTGAAGCATCCTTGAGTCAATCTCCAGAAAGCATTGAGATGACTCAGGTAGTGTAATGATTTGGGAAGAAATGATTTTGGTCTGTGGTTCCTGTGGTGTTTGTCTCTGAACTTTCTCCCCCTTTTGGTAGCATCATCTTGAGAGCTAGATGAGCTAGAGGAAGAAGTCATAGAGACCTGAATTGGTACATGCCTAACAGACCTCTCCGTCTGTTTCTCACCTAGTTTAGCCTTGAGAGAGTTAATCTCAAGTTGCTGAGTGGCAGTCCTTGATTCTAAGATCTTCACCTGTGATTCCAGGTTGGAGACCTTAGAAAGCAAGTACTGAAGTGTTAGTTGCATACTTCCCTCATCTTCATGAGAAGAGTCATGGGAGATGAGATAACATACCTGGTATGCTCACTCTCACCACCAGATGTGGTTTCTCGGCACCCTGGTTTCCTTTTCTCAGAGTCATCTCTTTCAGAGATGTCAATGGGCAAAGTTGCTGTAGACTCAGTCCTAATGATGTTACCACTGTCCTGAGAGCTCAATGAGAGACTCTGAGTAGTGGCAGCTGAGTCTACATGAGTCCCCTCCACATCAGTGGACTCACCTCAGTAGCTGGCTTCTGATGTGGGCTAGAGACAAGGGATCCCTCTTGGCTCTGTTGATCTTTCAGTGGGTGTTGTAGATCAACTTCATGGCCATGGAGAGATGTAATCTCTTCATCAGTTCGGAGTAAAAGGTCAGTGAAAGAGAGGGTGGTTAGTCCTACTGACCCGGGACCTTGATCAATGTCTACAGGCATTGAGCCTATGGTGGGGCTGTCCCTAGAAGGCTGCACAGGGGAGTGTAGAGACTCACCCTGTGGGCTAAAGGCTTGGGGTTCGGGCTCAGGGGTTTGAGACTGAGGAGGCTCAAAACCCACATTGAGGTCAAATGTGAAGGATGGTGTGACCTCGGACTGAGTGGGAGCCTATAATTCCACTCTAGTCCTTTGGGTGTGAACAGAAGGAGCTTGTTCAATCAGAGTAGATTGAACAAGGGTTCGTTTGGGGCGTCTCTGATATGTTGCTTTGATGGGTAAAGAAGGTTTTGGTATTGTGGTGGAGGTTGCTGGTGTGGGTTCATCACCTGTGGGGTGAACAGGGATGTCACCAGGAGCTATGCGCTCAGTCATCTCTGGAGGTAATGGAGTGTACCGTCCAGTGAAGTTGGTGGACATCTTCTTCAGAATTTTGAAGATGGTAGGCCTCATGTGTGGAACAGCAAGAGCAGCTGCGCAGACAAGCTTGCTTGGTTCCATCTCACAGTTGATTATGTGTTAAAGAAATCGGGGATACATGAAGAATGTATCCCTGCTCAGATTGGCGATTAGGTTGTTCAACACAAATCGTGAGTAGTTGAATCTGACGCCTCTCACCAACCCATGAACTAGGCATCCTAGTTCATATGGGATTTGATCCCAACCCCCTGATTTGTTGGAGAGGCAATGTAGAACAATGTGCAGCAGGAACTTCCAATGGTAAGAGAAGTTGAACTTGTATACTGTAGACCTGCTGACATCGCTTCCATATCCCATGAGGATATAGGTGCCTTCCAAGTCTTCCTTGGGGAACTCAGTAGGAGCCCCATCATCGTGAAGCTCAAGATGCTCCCTGATGAGCTGTTCACTGATGACCAACTCTTGGCCACAAACTCTGGTTCTCAGGACTCGAACCCCATTCATCACTGTAGTTTCACCGTTGCTCCAAAATTCTGACATATGGTTGGAGTATACGGTTGGGTTAACTGTGAGTGCAGTGAGGTAGGTGGATTCGGTGAGAAAGGTGATGATTTGGGTGAAGTCGGCATCCCTTGACGAGTCAAGTAATGCGACTTGGTTGTGCTGAGGGTTTAGCGCCATTGGAGAAAAGGTAAGCTTGAAATTTTGGGTGAATTTGAGGGTTTGACAGTGAAGGGAACAGTTAGGGCTGTAAAGTGGTAAAAGAAGATGAAATTGATGAGTCAAGATTATTTAAAAGGGGTGAATACTGGTAGTGGTGGTAATAGGGTAACTGTTTTGGGTTACTGTGGGTGGTATGGTGGTTTACGGCGGAGAAATGATGTTGGCGGCAAGGATAATTTTAAATAATCTGACATTATCAACAAAATCTTTACTTTTTACAGAGTGGGGCCAAAAAGATATCCGTTATATATAAAAACCTTTACTTCCGAGGGTAAAACATTTCCGAAGGTAATTTTCTTCCGAAGGCAATTTATCTTCCGAAGCTTGATATTGCTACCGAAGGTAAAATTGTCCTTTGAAAGCACTCTATCTTCCGAAGCAAGGCATTGCTTTCGAAGGTAAAGTTATCTTTCCGAATGGAGAGTTGTATAAGTTTCGGAAGTAGATTTGATATAAAATCAATCGCTTCTTCCAAGACCAAAAACTCTTCCGAGAAGAAAATTTCCAATGAGGAATTTTGGCTTCGGAAGATATTCAAGAATATCTTCCGAGAGTTAATTCCTCTTCGGAAGGAATTTACACTTGGAATAATTTAAAGATCTTTTGTAACAGGGCTTAAATTGTATTGACACAAGACATTACTCATTTAAAAAGGTCTTCAAAAGAGGTAGTTATTCAATGTTTATCATTCCAATTGCTGATATGAGATACTTAAATCTTTGTTCATCAAATGCCTTTGTGAACAAATCAGCATATTGTTCATTTGAGTCAACTTTGATTAACTTTATCAGCTGTTTCTCATGAATATCTCTAATGAAATGATACCTGATATCAATGTGTTTTTTCTTGGAGTGCTTCACCGGATTCTCAGTAATGGAGATAGCACTGTTGTTGTCAATATGGATAGGAGTAGTCATGAAGTTGAACCCATAGTCTAACATCTGATTTTGAATCCATAGCAGTTGAGCAGAGCAGCTAGCAGCAGCAATGTATTCAGCTTCAGCAGTTGATGTAGAGACACAGGATTGTTTCTTGCATTGCCATGAGATAATCCTTCCACCAAGAAATTGACATCCTCCTGATGTTGATTTCTTGTCAAAGTTGCAGCCACCATAGTCACTGTCAGAGTATCCATAGAGATTGAAATCACTATATCTTGGATACCAGAGACCTAGTTTAGGTGCTCCTTTGAGGTATCTGAGGATTCTCTTTGCAGCAGCTAGGTGAGACACCTTTGGAGCAGCCTGATATCTTGCACAAATGCATGTGGCAAACATGATATCTGGTATACTTGCATTGAGATACATCAGAGAACCAATAATTGCTCTATACTGATGTTGATCAGTATCCTCCCCCTCAAGGTCAGGGCAAAGATTATGGTTTCTGGGTATGGGTGTCTTGGCTGGTTTACAGTCCTTCATTTCAAATCTTTCTAAAATGTCTGAGACATACTTAGATTGACTGATGAAGAACCCTTCCTTTATCTGTTTTACCTGGATTCCAAGGAAAAAGTCCATTTTTCCTATGGAACTCATCTCAAACTTCTGCTTCATAATGCTTTCAAAGTCCTTGCACATTTGGTCGTTTGAAGAACCAAATATGATGTCATCAACATAGACTTGTACAAGCAAAATGTCTTTTCCACTCCTTCTGATGAAAAGAGTCTTGTCAATGGTACCTCTAGTGTATCCATTCTTCAGGAGAAACTAAGACAAGGTCTCATACCACAGCCTAGGTGCTTGGTGCAGCCCATATAGAGCTTTATCCAGCTTGCACACATAGTTGGGGTGCTGTGGGTCTTCAAATCCTAGAGGTTGACACACATAGATTTCCCTATCTATATCCCCATATAGAAAAGCACACTTGACATCAAGTTGGTAGACTGTGAAGTTCTTAGATGCAGCATAAGCAAGGAAGATCCTAACTGCCTCAAGTCTTGCAACAGGTGCAAAGACATCAGTATAATCAATTCCTTCCTCCTGGGTGTACCCTTGAACTACTAGTCTTGCCTTGTTCTTGATAATCAAGCCTCTATCATCTTTCTTGTTCCTGAATACCCATTTTGTGCCTATGGGTACTTGACCAGATGGTAGTGGGCATAGATTCCAGACCTTTTATCTTCTGAATTGAAGCAGCTCCTCCTGCATCGATTCAACCCAACTACTATCCTTTAAGGCATCTTCTAACTTCTTTGGTTCCATCTGAGACAGGAAGCATGAGTACAAGCAGACATTCCCATGATGAGTTTGTCCTCTTGTTCTCACACCCTCAGAGACATTCCCTATGATGTTCTCAGTTGGATGAGTGTTGTGAATCCTAAGACGAGGAATCACTTCCAGTTGCAGAGATAGGTCTAGGTTAGACATATTCTGATCAGGAACTGGATCACTCTGTCCAACTGCTGTTTCAGAATCATTCAATGAGGACTGATTGAATGATTGAGAAACATCATCAATGGTTGGTTGTGAAGTAGTATTAACAGTTACCTGTTCCTTCAAAATACCACTTCCCTCAACCTGGTGTTGTAGTGGATCACCTGAGGAACTTTGAGGTTGATCAAGTGATTCACTTGTTGAAGCTTCACTATTTCTGGAGATAGTTACACTGTCAGATCTGTGAATAGTTGAAGCTTGTTGCCCTTCAGCTCTTGTAGAATATGGAATAGGTCTGGAAAGCTCATATAGTTGACCTGCATCAGCATCAGCATCACTTTGGGCACCTGTTCTAGCTGAAACATTCTCACAAGATGGTTTAGAATAGTTTGGAAACAATTCTAAATCAAATATACTCAGGTCCATTCCCCCTAACACAAGGAGTGTGCTCATTAACAACTATGTTGGATGACTCCTCAAATTGTTGATTCTTGATATTGTATACTCTATAAGCTTTAGAGCTAGAAGAGTATCCAATAAAGATAGCATCATCCGACTTCTCAGCAAACTTTGCCAAGTTGTCCTTTGTGTTAAGTATGGTACACCTGCAGCCAAAGGACCTTAGAAAGCCAATGAACGGTGGCCTCTTGTTCCATAACTCATAAGGGGTTTTTCCATGGGGCTTCACTACAAGAACCCTGTTCTGCACATAGCATGCAGTGCTGACTGCCTCTGCCCAGAATGTTAGAGGCAGCTTTGAATCAGCTAACATGGTCCGAGCAGCCTCAATAAGTGTCCTGTTCCTCCTCTCAGCAACACCGTTTTGTTGAGGAGTTCTGGGAGCACTATATTGTCTGGCAATCCCTTTTGAGTCACAGAATGAGTCAAGAACGAAGTTCTTAAACTAAGTCCCTTGATCACTTCTAATAATCTTAACCTTGTGATCAATTTGATTTTCTATTTTAAGAATAAAAGATTTTAAAGTTTCAGCAGTTTCATCTTTACTTCTTAAAAAGAATACCCATGTAAATCTTGTAAAATCATCAACGATCACAAGGCAGTATGATTTCCTTCCAATGCTCATTATACTTGTGGGACCAAAGAGATCCATGTGCAATAAGTGTAATGGAGTAGTGATAGAGTTAACACATTTGGATTTATGAGATGATCTGTGTTGTTTCCCTTTCAGGCATGCAACACAGTTATCTTTGCAGAAAAATTCCTTTTTAGGCAAACCATGTACCAAGTTATTTTTAGCCAATTTATTCATTGTTTTAAAATTCACATGACACATGCGTTTATGCCATAGTGTTGACTCATCACTATCAGCTTTGGAAAGAAAGCATGATACTTCACCCATAGGAGAAGCATTGTTCATATCCAGCTTGTACATATCCCCTTTCCTGGGAGATCTGAGAAGCACCAATTCCGGAGGAATTGTCATCCCTGGTTTGAGGATAATGCACTCATGTTCTGTGAAAAGCATCTGATGCTTCTAATCACAGAATTGAGAAATACTTAACAGATTGTGTTCAAGTTGTTTGACAAAGTGAACTTTGTCAATGTTTATTCTGCCATTGGATATACTTCCTCTGCCAGAAATATATCCTCCGGCCTCACCTCCAAATTGGACAGGCCCTCCATCAAAGTTCTGGAATTGTTGAAGGAGAGATCTGTTCCCTGTCATGTGCCTGGAGCATCCACTATCTAGAATCCAGATATTGTTGTTCTTGTCAAATGGATGTCCCTGCATATAAGATGAGATGGTTAGTTTTGTTTGGAAGCCCAAGCCTTGCAGGTCTCGGGCTCTTCCAAAGATAGTGACATAATTGAACCAAAAGATATGCAATGGGGTTCAATAGAGGTCATTGTTGAAGAAGAGGTTTGGGCTGCAGCATCTTCCTTGATCTTCCAATCCATCCTTTGGTTGATCTTTGAGGATGAGCTTGTTGAAGCTTTTGCAGCATGGTCTTCTTCCGAAGCTTCTCTCTTTTCGAAGAAGACCTCACCACCTTTTCTTCCGAAGTAGTCTTCTTCTGAGATGGTTTCAAGGGAGCCTTCTTGTTCTTCCGAACCTTAGAAGGTTTGGCTTCCGAAGCCATTTTCCCTTCGGAAGAAGTAGTTTCTTCCGAAAGCAACTTGGCTTCCGAGACCAACTTTCCCTTTTTCATCATTTGGACCTTTTGAAGTGGTCCAACTGAGAAACCTTCTCTGACTACTTCTTTTCTAACATTATTTGCATAATGGGTGCTTGCTGGATTGTAGTAACAATCTTTAGCCATGTGGTTGTGCAGACCACACATTATGCATGCAATGTTAGTCTTCTGGGAACTTGCAGGTTGCTGTTTCTTGGGTTTCTTCTCTTCATCAGCAACTTTCCCTTTCAACTTCTGATCCTTCAGTAGGACAGGAGTGCTGGTACTACACTCCTTTCCTGAATCAGGGGTACCTACCACTTGAAATCCGGCAGAAATGAAGACACCCTTTTGCTTAGGGTCAAACTTAAGCTTGGACTCTGCAACCTTCTTGGCAGTCCTTCTAGCATCTTTAGCTCTGCTTCTTCTTGCCTTGGTGGTCAGGATTTGGTCATCACAGGTGGAGATGGGTGTATCCTCCTGTTTCTCCCCTGTGGAGGCCACTATTTTTGCTTCATCCTCTAGTTCCAATGGAGAAGGGTCAGCAGTTGGAACCTCTTGCTCTTCAGTACCACATCTAGGTAGTCTAATAGACTCATAAGAGTGTGGTGGAGCTATTTCACTGGTTCCTAACCCTTCTTTGTTTTGATAAAACATTTTGGAATGAGAGGTTGATGCAAGAATAGTTTGGAAGCTTTGCTCAGCAATAGCTTGCTTCTGGCCTGAGCCTCAGCTGTGACTAACTGGGCTTGACTTCAGAAAGTTTGGAGATCAGATCTTTGATTTGAGTCTTATAGTTAGTCTTTTCATGTTTCAAAAGAGACACAGTTTTCTTTAACTCATCAATTTTCCTTTGATAGTCAGATTCAGCTCTTTTAAAGTCAGATTTTAGCACATTTAAAGACTTAACCTCAGATCTGATTTCCGAAATGTAATCCTTATACAATTTAACTTTAGCAATACAGGCAGCAGTTCAAAGATGTTCATATACCTGATCATCATCTGTTCCGGCCATGAGTGCTTGAGCGGGAGTCACATCCTGTACCATGAAGCTCCAGTCAACTTCCTGAGCAACGGCAGCTGTTTCAGTTGACTTTTCTTCATGCTTGGGAGCAGTGGGATGTGTGGAGGCCTGTGGGGTTCCCGGGTTGTTCTTGGGAGCCTTGCATTCCCTAGCAAAGTGACCAAGTTGGTTGCAGTTGTAGCACCTTGCTTTGCTCTTATCAAACCCAAACTTACTGTTGACTGGGTTTTGAGGGAATTGCCTTCTAGTTCTCTTGAAGAACTTCTTCGCTCTGTAAGTTAAAAGGGCCATCTGCTGGACACTGTCCATATACTCCACATCATCTGGACTAAAGCACTCAAGATCATCAAAGCAGTATTGAAAATCACCAGAGTGTCCATTTCCAGAGACAAAGGCACAACTATCCTGAAAGGAGTTGTGTTGAACCTTTTGAGACTTTGGAGTCTCAGGTACAGTGATGAAGGGTCCAGTATGTGAGTTGTCAGGGTAGCATAGCAACTGATGTTGTGGTTCCATGCTTTCCCTTTCAACCACATGAAGGGCTGAACTCTGTTGGTTATGGGAGTGGTCAGAGGAGTTCTGCATGTTCATCTCCATCTGAAATGCACTTAGGATACCATACAACTCTGTGAGAGAAAGAGTCTTAAGGTCCGAAGTTCTCTTGATGACAACACAGTAGTGAGTCCATAGTTTAGGAAGAGAAGACATGAACTTCCTAACTATGTCTCTGTTCTCAAGAGCTACTCCAATATCCGCCAGAGTATCTACTAGCTCAACATACCTGAAGTATTGTTGAGTCAAGGTCTCACCAGCCTTGAAAGTAAAGTTCTCAAACTGCTGCTTCAAGAGATCTTTCTTGTTCTCTTGGGTTTCCTTGGATCCCTCATACATCAGCTTCAATGCTTCCCATAAATCTTGAGCAGTCTTGCACTTCTTGAAGCGTCTGTAGATGGAGTTGGGGAGAGCAGTTTGGAGACAAGTCATAGCCCTTTGATCTAGCTCTATTCTCTTCCTGTCTTCCTCTGAGTAATCATCAACATCTTTTGGAATGATGCGATTACCAGTGGCAGATGTAGTGCTTGGTATGAAAGGACCATTGACAATGGAGTCCCACATCCTTGAGTCTTGACACTTGATAAAGCCTTCCATCCTGATACACCATGTGTCAAAGTCTTCGGGGGTGATCATAGGGGACTTGGTCAAGGTACCAGTTTCCATATCAGCCTTGGAGAGAGCAGCCATTTGAGTGAGTGGATTGTGGTGAGAAGTGAAAAACAGGTTGATTAGGATGGTAAGATCTCACAATCAAGAGCCTGGAGCTCTGATACCAATTGCAGGATCTGATTTGGGGTGGTTTTTCTCTCAACTCACTGTGAATCAACACTCAGCAAGCAGTCTATGAAGAGTTGATCATAATATAACAAGTAACAAGCAGTAAGAAAATTAACACAGCAGGTAAATTTTCAAGGTACTTTTATATATTGCTTCTCAACTCAAAGGATTACAAGACACTTGGACTCAAAATCACTTGTAAAGAGTTACAGGAGAAGATATATATAATACTACCTACAGCCGGATATACTTTGATACCAGCTGGACACCTCTAACCTTACATCTATACTACAAGACTCTAGGTGAGGTCTTTCAGACATTTTGTCTGAAAGTTGGTAGTCAGGACATGTCCCTGACTTACCTTTTGTCACCAACTAAAGTTGGTAACATGTACTATCATAAAAAGGTGAACAGTAGAATAAAGTATGGTCAACAACATGGCTCTTTAGGAAGATGCCATGCTGTATCAGAGGTCTGCAGCGGACTGTCAGGGACCATACTTTTATCTGCTGGACATAGCAATGTCTTCCGAAGGATAAAGTACTTCGGAAGAATAACTTCTTCCGAAGGCACTTATACTTCGGAAGACTGCTTCTTCCGAGGCTTGGAATCTTCTTTGTCTTCGGAAGCAGACTTTGTCTTCAGCTCTTTCATCAGACTTTGTCTTCGGAAGCTCTTTCAGACTTTGTCTTTGGAAGCTCTTTCAGACTTTGTCTTCGGAAGCTCTTTCAGACTTTGTCTTCGGAAGCTCTTTCAGACTTTGTCTTCGGAAGCTCTTTCATCAGACTTTCGGAAGATCTCTTCTCAGCTTCGGAAGCCTTTGAATGCAGTACCAAAAATTGACTATGAAGTGATTTTGGTTGCACCAGCCTTATCATGATCCAACACATATCCTTGATTTCCAAAAATATAATATCAGTTAAGTTCAAATGTTGTTTTTCAAGGATAAAGAATAATACATGTTGCCACCTTGTTGACATCTGGTCCCATGAATATGTTTTGGGAGCCAGACACACATTCACCATGTGGAAGATGAGTCGTTGGGGATCTGGGAAGTGTTTCTTCAACATGGTGGTGGCAGAGAGGTCGCCCTGATAGTCGTTGGCTGTGAAGCATAGATCGAGGCCGCCTTTGGGGTAAGAGGTTGGGAAGGTGGCATCCTCCAGCTTTAGGGTTTCTCGAATGGTAGCTGGAGTGATAACCACTGGGTGGTTGTTTACGGAGGACCGGAGAGAGACCTCGCCATCGTTCTCTCCGGTTTGGACGGTGATGTTCGTCCAGAACTCCGCCAAGGAATCAGTGTATATGGTGGGGTTGAGAAGGAATGCCGTTTGGTATGGTGGATCGGTCATTAGATCGACGGCATTGTGAAACTTAGACCAGAAAGGCGGTTTGGTAAGATGTGCGACACAGTTGTGTCGAGGTTTGAGTTGCATGGCCGCCATTAATGGTGTATGGGATTTTCAGAGGTTTTTGAAAAGTTAGGTCAAGTGAGAATGAAAAGCTCTGAAGGTTGAGTATTCATAGGGTATGGCAAAGGTTGAAAGAAAACTACTGAAAGTTTTGGTGTTAGTCATCAGTTGTTGAAACTACTGATGACGTGGTTTTTTAACCTTCAGTGGTTGTAACATCTGAGGACTTGGTGTTAGTCTTCAGTAGATGAAACTACTGAAACCTTGGTTTTGTCCTTCAGATGTTGTAAACGGCTGAAGACTTGTTGTCAGTCTTCAGTAGTTATGAACTACTGAAGACCAAGTTTTCATCTTCAGACGTTGTAACAACTGAAGACTTGGTGTTAGCCTTCAGTCGTTGTGAACTACTGACATCAGTAGTTGTGAACTACTGAAGACATGGTATTGCTTCAGTTGTTATAAACAACTGAGGACTTGGTGTTAGTCATCAGTAGTTGTGAAACTATTGAAGACATGGTTTTATCCTTCTGTTGTTTGGGTATGAAACAACAGCTGTTGGCATCAGCTGAAGAGTAAAATTACTCATCAGCTGTTTCCGTCAAATCAGTTGTTTCATGCTGATCTCCACATTTACTCATCAGCTCTTTGGCTGACTTTCAGATGTTTCATTGACCCTTCAGCTCTTGTGAATATTTATGCCTTCAGCTCTTGTGATCAGATGTTCACAAGTGCTGATGAAATACTCCAGAGCTGGTGAACAAATTTTGTCTTCAGTACTTGTGTAAGATTACACATCAGTACTTGTGAACAAAATTTGTTCTTCAGTACTTATTTGTTTGAAAATGATACATCAGTAGTTGTAATCCACCTCACTTCATCAGTTGTTTTCAACAAATAATGTACATCAGTACTTTGAAGCATTTTAGTCTTCAGTAGTTGTGAAAATACTGAAGACTAAATTACTCATCAGTACTTATATTTGACCTTTGCATACTAATGCTCATCAGTATTTGTGAACTGAGAGCATCAGTATTGGTCAAATTATTCTAGCTGTAGCATACCAAGCCTTAGTACCAAGTTTTGAAATGTGGCACTATCTAAAGGCTTAGTAAATATATCTGCAAGCTCATCAGCACTAGGCACAAACTTTGGATCAATCAGACCTTTTTCATAGCAATCCCTAATAAAATGGTGTCTGATCTCTATATGTTTGGTCATAGAGTGCTGGACTGGATTTTTAACAATGCAAAGAGCTGAAGCACTATCCATTAATAATGGAGTCTTAATCTCTGTAATGCCATAATCCAAGAGTTGGTTCTGAAGCCAGAGTATCTGAGATGTACAACTTGCAGCAGCAATGCACTCAGCTTCAGCAGTGGATGTAGCAATTGATGTTTGTTTCTTACTCTGCCAAGAAACTAAACAATTGCCTAGGAATTGGCAACCACCAGAAGTGGATTTTCTGGTGACTTTGCATCCTACGTAGTCACTATCAGAGAAAGCAACTAATTTGCAAGAATGCCCAGTTGAATACCAAAGACCTAGTGATTGGGTACCTTGCAGATATCTAAAGATCCTTTTGACTGCAATTAAATGGGATTCTTTAGGTGTAGCCTGAAATCTAGCACAGGCACATGTTGCAAACATGATGTCTGGTCTAGAAGCTGTGAGGTACATCAAGGACCCAATCATACATCTGTAAAGGGTTTCATCAACCGCTTTACCTTTCTGATCTACATCTAGTTGTGTGATGCTGCTCATGGGAGTAGAACAGGGCTTGCAGGTTTGTAAATCAAACTTATTCAACAACTCCTTTGTGTATTTGGACTGATGGATGAAAATTCCATCCTCTCTTTGTTTAATTTGCAAACTAGAAAGAACTGATATTCCCCAATAGCACTCATTTCAAACTTTTGCTTCATGAGCATTGTAAATTCATCACACAAATTTAGATCAGATGATGCAAAGATGATGTCATCTACATAAATTTGAACAAGGAGCTTATGCTGTCCCACAGTCTTGATGAACAAGGTTTTATCAATGGTGCCTCTAGTGAACTTATTTTGGAGAAGAAAAGTTGATAGTGTCTCATACCAAGCTCTAGGAGCTTGCTTCAGCCCATAAAGAGCCTTATCAAGCTTGTACACCCAATCAGGATGTTTGTTGTCCTCAAAGCCTGGTGGTTGACACACATAAACTTCTTCTTTTATTTTACCATATAAGAAGGCACTTTTGACATCCATTTGATAAACCTTAAGACTGTGAAAAGCAGCATAGGCTAGGAACAGTCTGATTGCTTCCAGTCTTGCCACAGGGGCTAAGGTCTCATCATAATCGATGCCTTCCTCTTGTGCAAACCCTTGAACAACCAGCCTGGCCTTGTTCTTGACAATTTGGCCCTTATCATCCGTTTTGTTCCTAAATACCCATTTGGTGCCTATTGCACACTTCCCTTGGGGTAAAGGAACAAGCTCCCACACTTGTTGTTTCTTGAACTGAAGAAGCTTAAGCTGCATTGCTTCAACCCATCCATTGTCTCTTAAAGCAACATGATAGTTCTTTGGCTCTTGTTGACTGATGAAGAGAGCATAGAAGCAGAAATTGGACAATTGACTCCTGGTTGAAACTCCAGCATTGATATCACCAATGATTTGAGATGTGGGGTGATTCTTCAGCTCTTGATAGACTATAAGGTCAGTGCAAGTGTTTGTAGGACTTTCAGCAGCAACAAATGGTGATGGAGATTCTTGAAACCATGTAGGAGATGGCAGCTCAAATGAAGTAGAGCATGCAGAAATCTCATCAGCATTTATTGTGGATGGGACTGCTGAAGCTACAGGAGCATCAGGTTTAGTGAACTCAGGCAGGTTGTCACTAAACCTGAAGAGGTGAGTACTGACTACATCATTATCAGTACCACCAGGTGGAGAACTGTTGACAGCCTCAACAGCTGGAGGTTGATAAGGAACATATTGCAGTATGTCCAGATCAAACAACTCCACAGGGTTTTGTGGAATCTTGTCCTTTGGAGATTCATTGAACTTAACATGCAGAGTTTCTTCAACCACCTTTGTCCTATAGTTGAAGACTCTGTATGCCTTGCAAGTTGATGAATAACCAACAAAATACCCTGCATCCACCTTACTAGCAAACTTCTGGAGTGGGTTGCTAGTGTTGAGAATAAAACATGGACACCCAAAGGCTCTAAAGAATGAAATCAGAGGAGCCAAATGATGAAGTACTTCATAAGGAGTCTTCATCAACCTCTTATTCACTAAAGCTCTATTTTGTACATAGTAAGCTGTATTGACAGCTTCAGCCCAAAAGGTCAGTGGCAACACTGAGTCAGCCAACATTGACCTTGCAGCTTCAATGAGAGTCCTGTTCTTTCTCCCCACCACTCCATTCTACTCAGGAGTTCTAGGAATACTAAACTGCCTTTTAATTCCCTTGGACAGGTAGAAGTCATCAAGTGTGTGGTTTCTAAATTCTGTTCCATTGTCACTCCTCACACACTTGACCTGTAGGGAATACTGTTTTTCTACAAATAACACAAAGTTCATGATAGTCTTGGCTGCTTCATCCTTGGAGTGCAAGAAGAAAGTCCATACAAACCTGGAATAATCATCCACAATTACCAGGCAGTATTTCTTCTTTGCCATGCTCATCACTCTGACAGGACCAAAGAGATCCATGTGCAGGAGCTGCAAGCAGGCAGTGGACTTTGGTTCTTCTATTGAAGGGAATGAAACTTTGTGTTGTTTTCCTTTTAAGCAAGCAGTGCAGTTGTCTTCACACTTGAACTCCTTCAAAGGCAATCCTCTTACTAAACCATGGCTTATCAGCTGATTCATGTTCTTGAAATTAACATGCCCCAGCCTCCTATGCCATAGAGTAGACTCTTGAGGAGATGCCTTGGAGAATAGGCAAGGATGGCCTTTTAGATCTATATTTTTGGAAAGATCTAAGTCATACACTCTTCCTGTCCTGTTGGCCTTCAGGAGAGTGTATTCATCCAACACCTTGTCAATCAAATTTAGAACTTTGGATGATAGAATCCGACAGTTCTGGCTTGTGAAAAGGGCAACATGGCCTTTATCACACATTTGACTGACACTTAAGAGGTTGTACTTGAGATTCTCCACATGGTTAACATCACCAAACCTTATTTCCCCATTGGAAACAAAGCCTTTTCCGATGATGTAACCCTTTGCATCATTGCCAAAGTAGACAAATCCCTTTTTTCCTTGAGAGTAGTCATTAAGAAGGGAGCTGCTTCCAGTCATGTGCATGGATCCTCCACTGTCTACATACCAGATGCTTCTTTGGCATGTTGAAGAACCCTGCAATCATAACCACATGTTAGTTAGTTTTAGAGACCCAAACCTGTTTGGTTTTGGGTCTGTTCTCAACTACAGGTGCAACACTAACAGGTGTGTTATGTATGACAACCTGAGGTGAAGAAGATGGTGTAGAAGAGGAACCCTTTGGCTTGGATTTCCTTTTCTGTGGCTTCAACACAGGAGCATCTAAATGGTTGACTCTTCCCATTAGATGCTGAACCATCATCACCAGTTGTGTCTGACTTTGTGATAAAGCTTTCAGCTCTTCAGACACATTGAGACTTGCTGATGATGGATTCCTATGTTGCACCATCTTCTTTTGAGCAACCTTAGCTATTGCCAGAGTAACCCCTACTTTCTTTTTAGATTTAGCTTTGGGCTTAGGGATTTCAGGCTTTGATGTTGCTAGTACAAACTTGGTTTCAAACTCATTTTTCATTTTATTTATCAGCTCTTTAATTTCCTCCTTTTGTTTGAGTTTGGAACCCCTTTTGTACCAGCAATCATCAGTAAGATGATTGAACAAGCCACATATCTCACATGGCTTCTTCTTCATCTTGTGTTGATCATCAACCAAAGAAGATGAAACTGCTGAAGACTTGTTCTTCAGCTGTTTGTTATCAGTACTAGCAGTTTTCTTCCCTTTAGTACCTGCTTTCCTGACCTCTTCTTTAGTTGTCTTCAAACCTTTTCTACTGTCAGTTTTCTTCTCTTCAGTGCTGGCAGTAGTTGAGGTTTGAACTTCAGGTGTTATCACTTGCTCTCCAGTACTTTCAGTACTTCTAGAGACAACACCTGAGTTGATCAACCTTTTGATCATGTGACAGTCAGCATTTGAACCAACAGCTGTTGTAGCATCAGCTGATTGGTTTTGGCAGGAGCTAATGCTGACTTTTATCTCTGATGATGCTGAATCAGAAGATAGTAGGTCACATGATGAGAAGGATTGGTTATTGCTTTCTCCATCAGATTCAACTTCTGCTCTTGAAGTGAAATCTGTAGGAGGAGCAGTGTGATTATAACCAACGCCAAACTTCACATTGGAAGCTGATTGCTTGCTAAGAAGCATTTCAAAACCCTTGCATGATTGCACCCACCGATCACACTCTACTTGGGTGTTTGCAAGAGTTTCCTTGAGGTCTCTGTACTTCTCTAGAAGTACATCTTCCCTAGCTTTACCATGTTTCATTTGGCATTTAAGCTTATAAATCTCATCATTTTTCTCTTTTACTGCAGCCTCAAAATCAGCTTTTCTTTTGGAAATAGTGTGCTCTAGCTCAAGATTTTTATCTATTAAAGCTACATTTGCTTCTCTAATAGAAGCAAATGCTGCTATGCATGATTCAGAACAAAGCTTGGCTTTGGCCTCAGAGGATACCTGTGATGAGGCATTGGATGATGACCCCTCAGCAGACTCAAGGGCCATCAGAGCAAGATTTCCAAATGGACTATCACCACCATGTTGACCAGCACCTTGGAGTAGTTGTTCCTGACCAGATAGATCATCTGGCAGACTACTCCACTCAACAACTCCTGGGCTGAAGAAGCTGTGTTGTTGAGGTTGTGTTTGATGATGAGATGGGGAAGATTGAGGCTCAGGAAGAGCCTGTGGTGGTTGAGCAGAAAATGCTTGAGTTTGACTGGGCTGAGGCACATAGTAGTAGGGGTATGGGTATGGCATATGACCCTGAGGCACAAAATAAGCAGGTGATGCCTGTGCATGCGATGGATGACCAGAACTGGAGGAAGGTTGCCCTCTGTGCTGTGAGCTATTGCTTGGAAAAGTCACAAAGGGTGCAGAGGAGTTAGATCCAGATGATCTACACTCTCTAGCAAAGTGTCCAAGCCTTTGGCACTTGTGACACCTCAACTTGCTCTTGTCAAAACCAACTTTGGTTTTGCCAGAGAGACCAGGGAATTTCCTACCAGTTCTTTTGTAGAACTTTTGAGATCTGATATTGATCATTGCCGTTTGGCTCAAAATATCCATCTCTTCCAGATCATCATCTGGAATGCCCTTCAAATCATCCATCAAAAAGCACCAGTTGTCACTGCTGCCTCCTGAACTACTACTAACACCAACAAAAGCTTGTTCAGAGTTGGTAGAGAAATCAATATGCTCATCATAAGAACTCTCTGATGAAGCATATTCAGACTCCTGACTTATCAAGGTAGCATTTCCTTGAACAAAGTCATCAGCGAGCTTGCCAGAGGTGGACAACTTCCTCTTTTGCTCTATCTCTCTCTCAAATGTGAGCAGTTTCCCATGAAGTTGGGTGAGAGATAGAGTTTCCAGATTTGCACTGGAGCGTAGGACAATGGTATAAGTGTCCCATCTCTCAGGCAGTGATCTGAGGAACCTGTTGTTCATCTGGCTGTTGGAGTACTCTTGTTTGACCATCTTCAGCTCAGAAATCAAACAAGAGAACCGCTCAAACTGCTGGGTCAGAGTCTTACCCTTTCTATATGAGAATGTCTCATATTGTTGGGCGAGGATTTCCCTATTGTTTGCTAAGACCGAATCAGTTCCTCCAAATTGTTCCTTTAGAGCAACCCATAGGTCATGAGCAGTCTCATGATGCAGAAGCCCTGAGTAAATCTCATTTGGAATAGCCATGGCTAAAATTCCATGGGCTCTAGCATCAATCTCGAACAGCTTTAGATCTTCGTCGGAATATTGTTCAGGTTTCTTTGGAACCTGTTCATTAGATTCAGGGACGCTCACCATAGGCTTGTATGGTCCATGCACCACTGACTTCCAACAACCAGCACTGTTGACAGACAAGTGGTGAAGCATACGTCGTTGCCATATGTTATACTCATTCCTCACAAGCATCGGAGGCTTGGTTGAGGAACCAGTATTGTGAGGATCGTTCGTTGGTGTTGTCATCTCAGTTTTTAGTCAAATTCAAGTTTAAACAAAACAAATGTAGCTCAAAACCACCAGAGAACTTCAAGTTTACGGCCAGAAACAGCAGAATCTCTCTCTCTACAGCTAATTCTTGCAAATTGCTAATTCGATCAAACGTAGAGATCAAAAGAGCACTTTCAAATGATCAATAGTGAAATCGATCAATGATTAACCAGCTCTGATACCATTTGACAGAATCTCAGCCTCTAGTTTGATCAATTAGGTTGTGTTCGCAGCGGATTTAGCATGATAATTAGCAATTAATGCAAGAACATAAGGAATATTGCATGTAAAGTAAATTGTAGAGAGAGAGAATAATTCTGCATAAAAAAATAATATTCTATTTGTTTCAAATGTTTCGGCGTGGAATACAATCAGGTCACTGCCCTTTTATAGGCAAAAGACCCATACTGTTGTCAGATTCCACTGACATTAACAGTTATTTAACTAACTACTGATAGAACACTTAAACTACTGAAGATGTCACAACAGCTGACATCTTCTTACAAAATTCCTAAGTGTTCTACCTATTACAAGTACTGAAAAGGAAACTACTGAAAAGCTACAACGACTGAAGAACAAACTCTTCAGTCGTTTACAACTACTGAACTATAACAGCTGAAGAACAAACTCTTCAGCTGTTGTACAAACTACTGAAAGGAAAAATATAAAACTACTGAAAAGAAAAACCATCACAACAACTGAAGAAGACTTCTTCAGCTGTTGTGACAAACTCTGAAGCTTCAACACTTTGGTCTTCAGATATTGGTCTTCAGATGATTCATCAGCTGATGACTTCAGTAGTTGTTATCAGCTGATGTCTTCAGTCGTTGTCTTCAGACTTTGTGCATCAATAGTTGATCTTCAGTTCTTCAGACTTTGATCTTCAGCACTTGTCTTCAGCACTTGAAGTCTTCAGTACTTGTATTTATCAGTACTTCAGACTTCAGTACTTATCTTCAGCACTTTGGGATCTTCAGCTGTTGTACTTCAGATCTTTGATCTTCAGCTGTTGATTCTTCAAACTTTGTCAAACTACTGATGAAGGTCTTCAGCAGTTGTTGTGATGTCATGTGTGACTTAGAGATTTTCCTGATCTTGGCTCATTGGTTCTTTTGGTCCAACATATATATATATATATATGTATATATATATACATACACACACATATAAATATAAAAATATATATATATATATATGTATATATACATATATATATATATATATATATATATATATATGTATATATATATATATATATGTATATATATATATATGTATATACATATATATACATATATATATATGTATATACATACATACACATATATCTATATATGTATATACATACATACACATATATGTATATATGTATATACATACATATATATATGTATATATGTATATACATATATATATATATATATGTATATATGTATATACATACATATATATATATATATATATATATATATGTATGTATATACATACATATATATATATATATATGTATATACATACATATATATATATACATACATATATATGTATATACATACATATATATGTATATACATACATATATATACATATATATACATATATATATATATATACATATATATACATATATAAAAGTTTTGGTTTCGTGTCATAATCCTAACATTTTACATGCAATCCAAATCACATATAAAAGACAAACAATTCACAAGAAATGGCCTTAAAGATTTAAAGCTGTAGCGGTAAGGGAAAACAAATTGGCTCTTAATATTATTGATCATATGCATATTGCATCATATTACGCTTGTACTATGGTTTGTGTGTAACCGTTTGATACATATATGGAATAAAAGTTATTGACGCACTAACTTTATTATTGAATCTTTGGTTTTGGATGGAGAGAGGAGACAAAAAAATATGCAAATGCCAATAAGGGTGCTAAAGATGCAAACATAACAACAAAATTAAAGAACATAATCATTGATAATCACCACACCAAGTACACCATTTGGTTTATAATGCATCAAAAACATTGTTTTTTGACATCTTCGTTTATCTATTTGTATTGTTAAAGAAGCATTTAAGATATTTTATACTATAAACAAAAATTTAAATGGACTGAAAATTTCATGGATCTTAATCACAATCTATGTTAGAATAATCGTACCCATTGACACGCGTGTGTGCTTGCACAAGCACTCACCAGGTGAACATCTGCTAAGATGGAACAATACGTGAAAGATGCGAACAATGGAACATCAAGGATAATGTGGATGAAAAAAAGAAAGGATATATTCTTGACAAAAGGAATAATTCTAAAAATGCATCCTGGGAATTGGGTAACAAGCTTTACAAAGGTTCAATGAAGGCAAACCTGAACTTTTTTAAGTAGCAAAAAGGTACAATAAGAAGTTATTCAAAGTTAATAGAATAATTGTAAAGATGATTTTGAAAGCAGAGGATGAGGAAAATATTATAAAAAGGTACACATTCTTAATTTATGAGCTTTAGGTGAGAAAATTAGCACTCTTAAATCTAATCCACAAATTTCCACCAACACGTTTAGACATCAAGAATCCAGACATATTAGCTGATGTTTAATGGATTTCATGTGGTAATAGATATCAACCATGTAACACCCCAATTTGATTAGGGCTAACGTGTTACACAATACAGTAATCATAGTATAATTCATGACATCGTCACTACTAGAAAATATACCTTTAGTGGCGCGCAATGCGTATCATAAAAGGGTATAGAGACACGCAAAAGCGTGTCAAGGAAGCCCCTGTAATAAATGAAGGTGATATGCATTTATGTGTCATCTATTTATGATATACATTCTTGACATACATTTATGACACACAATGCGTGTCAAGGATTTTTCTATCATAAATCAAAATGGCATGCATTTGTGTCGTAAATCATGTCATTGTTTTGAAATTTTCACCTGTGATGATTTTAAAACTATGATTACCTATTCGAGTGCCTATCATAACTATTTTATAACATAATACAAAAATAACTACATATATTGCATGACAACATTGTTTCATTATATATTTTATAACAAATAAGTAACATTTCCTAGTTTAAAACATTCAATTCTAAGTTTAATACAAAATGTGCAAATATACCTTTCCGAAGAGAAACTTTCAACAATACCCTATCACTTGATGCGGTTTGTTAGGCCTCGTAAAAAAATTTAATTTTGTGATCTTAGCTCACGTAAGTAGATAGGGAAGTAAGGTCGTCTCCACAAGGAACATGTGGAAAGTGAAAAGCTTGATTTAAGTTTAATATTTTAATAAGAACAAATTGAGAAGAAAATTGATTTTAAAGTGAAACAAATGTGAATTTGGATTAAGTGTAAGCAATAATTGGAACGGTAATCCTCTCCGAAGTTTGCAACTAATGACTTGTCCTAGATGTTCGCGAATGGTCACATAGACAACCATTATTTGTTTAATTAGACTTAATGAGATTGAACGAGACTTTTGTAAATGAACTACTCAGATCATACCCAATTTACGTTAACCAACCCAATCCTAACCCTCATGAGTCTTCCCGATGTAAAGAAATCTATAACACTCACAAAAACTGGAACGTAGGTTCAATCAACATAAATATTTTAGAAGTTCTAATTAACAAATAAAATCATGTCACTTAAGATGCATGGTTCCATAATAACCCAATTGAAAACATAAGAACAAGTCAAATGCAAAAAAACCTACCACCAGAGAAGAGCATGGATGGTTTAGCCGGACATGGCAACAAAAATCATCTAGAATACGAATGAAAACATTGTTCTAAACATTAAGGAATCAAACCGAATGATAAAAATGAGATCTTGAACCTTGAAATCATCTTTTGAAGTCTTCAGGATTGATTGGAATCGTTCTTGGGACTTGGAGACGGATGGGAATAAATTGGTAGGTCAAAACCTAAATTTCTCGTATTTTTTATAAAGTTTCAGTGTGCCTTGCACCGTAGGTCATATGATCATCGTAGGTTACATAGGACTTTACTAATTTTTATAATGTTGCTTGTACCACAGATCCTTCCACCACCGTAACTTACGGTGGTTGCTTTCTAACCTTGTCCTCCCTCAGGCCACCGTAAGTTACGGCCGCCACAGGTCTTATGGCTGCCAATGCTCGTCTTCTTCATTTCTCTTATGTTTCTTTCTTGTCCATTGCTCGGGTTTGCACCGCTTCATCCTATAACTTCTCAACTGACTTTATTTATGTCATTTAGCTCCCAATGCCTGCGAAACATATGTGCACCAACAATAACCTCGTCCTAACACATAAACTCTTTAAAAACTTATAACTAAATACTTAGACACCATTTAAACAACTGAACATCACATCCCCATACTTGTCCCTCGTTTGCACTCAAGCGAGACTGCTTTTAAACGTATCCATTTGGATCTAAAATTAAAAAAAAAAACACACACACACACACAAACACTAACCCCTGATTAAGATTCAAGGTCACAAATAATTCCCTGTTAGCAACCATAATCCTTTAATCCATTGGATTGCCTAACTAAAGCTACCCACTCTAGGTTGCTTCCTTGCACATGTCAAATCCCTCACAATTATTCTTTCCGCTCACTGTAATTTCTAAACTTGGTAAAAGATATGGCGATATTTATGAACACTCACGCAATGATACAAATTAGTGTTCATAGGCTTGTAATGCAATCAATTCTCCACCTACTAACATGATAATTCACGAAATCATGAGGGCTTTCACAGGGCTATAATGTTGGGCTTAGGCTCGAGTGGGAAATATTTGGGAGATAGTGACTACGTTAATGGAAAAACGTGAGCTAACTACTTATTCAATGCCAAAAATGAAATATAATGATTCTCAAAACGACTTACTTGCTAAACACCTTCTTTTTCTTGTCTAATAACTCGGTTCTTCAACCTAACTTACTTCGACAATTTTCATTGCTTTTTCTCATTTTTTTCATTAACGCCCGACAAATTTCAACTTAAACTTAGTTTTCTTCCAACTACAACTCAAAACTTGAAACAAATTACTTAATTACTATTCACACACAATTTACTAACTCACGTTCCATCACAAGGGTAAACTAACAAAAAGGCTAACAAAAGGCTAATGGTCATAATATTGGGTTAAAATAATACAAATGAGGAAGCATAATTTGTGACAATGGATAAACATCAGGTATGTGGGTCCTATGGGGTTATTCTTTGGTTAATCCTATTGCCTCAATCATTTCAATATGAATCACGGTCCCGGGTCTCGAAATGCACGTGCTGCATAAGTTCTACCACAAACAAGCATCATTGCACACTCAATTAAGCAATTAAGATATGCAACAAATAAACAAGCTTCTCATAAATGGAAACGGTGGATTCGGGTTACCGACATGAAATGTGCAACTTTACTACACCTAAGGTTAGCTTACCCTAGTTAGGCATTCCCTTTCCAACTTTCATAGACATCCTGGGTTTTAAACATAAAAGGAATTAACCATGACCAAGAACCTCATCTAACAGTTAGCATTTTAGAGAAAAATATATAAAATTCCAATTTCAATTTTTGTCTAAATTCCCATTTCTCCAAAATGTCCACACTTGGGATACATTGTCCCCAATGTACGGTTGTGTCAAATTCAACACGACCTCTTGTAATCTTTACCAACCCCTAACACTACCCCAAGGTTCTTGATTCACCGACCCAGACTTGCTAACCAACAAGCATATACAAGATACTTATTTCCTATTAATCAACGTAAGAGTTCAAACACCAATCAACCACCTATTAGTTTGACTGTTCTTGCTACTAACCCAAAACATAGATAGATAAACACATAAGATAACCAAACCCGAATTGGAGCATGTAAGGCCCCGCTCCCGGACACCTCACAGTTGGTCGTCATCACACATAAAACATATATTTGATATAAACTAAATAAAATAATGCAGCAGAACTGATAAAAGGGGTCATTCTCATTTCATCATAAAAGCTTTTACAATGCATTACATGGTTGACTTGGTTACAAAATACAAGCTTTCTTTACATTGCCTAGCTTTACTATGATTGCTGCTGAAGCATATGAAACCGAGGATTTATTAAGTAATCCCGTTTATGTGAATTCTCAACAATCATAGGGTCATATACAGTGACCTCTATTATAAAAACATAAAATTATTCATCATAAAGAAGATTCCTTAAGTAATTCCGTACATCGGAACTCTTAAGGAACTCTTGACACTCTCATGCAACATACTTTGTTGCATGTATTATGCACCCGCACTTCCAGTGCGCGCAACATTATCAAAAGGAGAATGTCATCCCAAAAGAGCTGAGTAGCCGCCTCGTGCCATCCCTAACAACACTACCTGCCAACTGGAAACACATAAAAAGTCAGCGTTGCTGAGTGAGTTCTAGTTTTATAATAAACATATTATATTTCCATTAGAAACCATTCTTTCACATGATCATACATCATACGTACACAGAGATAATATTCATTGTTATCTTCATCATTCGTTATACATCATCATCTTTAACTTCTCATATGGATCCTGTCAGGCTTTACCCACTTCATAGCACTCGGTTGTGATTGCTGTGGTCGAATGACAAGGATCCCGTTTCATTCTTGCACATTGAATTCTGATGTACCAATACCATATGCTACACCCGATCAGTCTTAGCTACTGGGCCGTGAATCAATAGAGCGTATGCCACAGTAGTCTTAGCTACTGGGCCCTGAATCTAACCGTATGCCACAGTACTAGTAGGTAAGCGGTAGAGGTACCATGACCATGGCCAATCATAAAGAAGGACCAATCGACTTATTCAATGTTTGCAAGACTTAATTCGTTCGTTCGTTAATGCATGTATTCATCATCGTTTTACCCATTCATTCGTTCATTAATACATGCATTCGTCGTCATGTTTCTCTTTCTTTATCTTCACTTTACGTTACATAATACTTCGTTCATGCATCATCATAATACATGAGTCGTGAAAGATATACATACATCATCATAAGGAACACACACATATATCAATCGAACATCATCATACATGGCATCATACATACATAGCCTACATCAACAGTCATTTATAGGCACTTACAGAAACGTCCACGCAAGGACTTCGTCCCGCGTTTATCCCGAAAGCTGGGACTTGACTAAGCATCTTCTCGGGTGCAACAGCTCTAATTGTCCCTCCTAAACCTTGGGGACTCATACTAACACATCATACAAACACATACAGGCCACAATCGTACCTTAAGCATACTACTCGTAATTATACCTCAAATAAGTCAATCATACATAATTCCACAAACAGGTTTATATGTGTTCCAGCCCTAAAATCATTTAAAACAAGTAATTGAGGGGTCCTAGAAACTCACCTGTGCTTGACAAGCAGCTTCTCAATCAGGCTTTAAAGATATGGGTCACACTACACCGCCTGCAGATAAGTTAACACTCAAAAGGGTTAATTTCTGCCTAAATTCGCTACCAGTTTCGCCCCTAATTTCGCCCGTAATTTCGCCCATAATTTCTCCAGGCGAATCAGCAGTTTCGCTGCTAGTTTCGCTGGGCAGCATTCTGCCAGATTCGCTGGACAGATTCGCTACCTTGAGCGCCCAACTTTCGTTGGAATTCCCTAGTTTCGCAATGTCTAAGGGTCAACCTGGGCATCAGCGAAGTTATCATAGAACTATAGTTTCGCCCGAGCGAAAATGTAGTTTCGCTGCAGCGAAACTGTAGTCTCGCTGAAAATCCTCCTAGATTCGCTGGACGAACTTATAGATTCGCTGGATGAGTGCTTAAATTCGCAGAACGAGCTAAAATTTACGAATCAGCTTATTTTAACCCAAAAATCCAATCTTTCCCACCTAAACCCTTGGGTTATCATCCAGGAACCTAAATCTAAGCTTCTTACATGTTTTATTACCCTAAAACGTGCATTTTTGGGCGATTCTTGCCACTTTTAAAACCCCAAAAACCCAAATCCGGGTTTTCACCAAATGGAGCAATTATACTACGTTTCTTACCTCGATTCTTGTTGTTTAGGAGTCCACGAACACCAGCCTTCGATTCTTGACCAACCGAGCCTCGATCTGACACTTTCTCTCTCTACACTTTCTCTCTCTACACTTTCTCTCTCTAGAAATGGGTGCTGAGTGCAAATGAGAGTTGTTCAGCTGATCCATCTATATATATGCTAGGCGTTACCGCGACCCCAAACTCGTTAAACTCGTGACCCGAAGGGTTAACTCGGTCTAACACCCACAACCATTTTATATTTATTAAATGGCTTTCGTCTGAGCCCACTATTATTACTTGACTTGCTTAGAAAAATTTCCGGGTGTTACAAGTCCACCCCCCTTATTTAGGTTTCGTCCCCGAAACATGTTATTCCTCAAACAGGTGTGGGTAATGTTGTCTCATCTCTTCTTCAGTCTCCCACGTAGTCTCGGATCCTTTCCTGTGTTTCCACTGTACACGCACAAGAGGAACCACTTTATTCCTTAACCTCTTTTCTTTACGATCAATGATTGCCACTTGTTGCTCCACGTAATTAAGCCGTCCGTCTACTTCAATATCCTCCAGTGGAACAATCATGTCTTCATCAGCTAAGCATTTTCTCAGATGAGATACATGGAATGTGGGATGAATTCCCCTTAACTCATCTGGTAGTTCAACTCGATAGGCTACCTCTCCTACTCGTGCGAGGATTCGGAAAGGTCCTATATATCTCGGGCTTAGCTTGCCTCGTTTCCTGAATTGGATAATGCCTTTCCAGGGCGAGACCTTCAACATGACTCGGTCACCAACCTTGAACTCTATCGGTCTTCGCCTCTTGTCAGCATACGACTTTTGTCTATCTTTCACCGCCTTCATGAAGGCTTTGATCTTTTCTAATTTCTCAGTCGTTGCTTCAACCACTTCGATACCTCACATTTCCTTCTGCCCAATGTCTCCCCAACATACGGGCGTCCTACATTTCCTACCGTATAACATCTCGTAGGGTGGCATGCCAATGCTGGCATGATAACTGTTATTGTACGAGAATACTGCTAACGGCAGGTGGTCGTCCCAACTTCCTCCAAAATCGATCACGCACGCCCGAAGCATGTCTTCGAGTGTCTGGATCGTCCGCTCAGACTGACCGTTCGTCTGAGGGTGATATGCCGTACCGATATGTAGTCTCGTCCCCATCGCATCATGGAATCTCTTCCAGAATTTCGATGTAAAACGGGTGTCACGATCCGACACAATGGACACCGGCATACCATGATGAGCTACGATTTCTTTGATGAACAGATCCGCCAATCTTTCAGATGAATACGTCTCGCGGATCGGTAGGAAGTGGGCGCTTTTCGTCAAACGGTCAACTATCACCCATATAGCATCATACCCTTTCGGGGTACGTGGTAGTTTCGTGATGAAATCCATGGTGATATGCTCCAACTTCCATTCGGGTATATCCAACGGCTGGATCTTCCCGTACGGTTTCTGGTGTTCCGCCTTCACTTGAAGACAAATGAGGCACTTACTCACGTACTCCGCTACATCACGTTTCATGCCCGGCCACCAATAATCTTTCTTCATATCGTGATACATCTTGGTAGCACCGGGATGAATGGAGTATCGAGTCTTATGGGCTTCGTCCATTATCTTTCCTCGTAGGTCCCCGTATCGAGGAATCCACATCCGCCCAAATCGGGTCTTAACACCAAGAGTGTTCTCTCCTAATTCCGTAACTAGACCTCGCATCCTTTCGGAGTTAAGACGATCTTCTTTTAAAGCCTCGTCTTGAAACTCCATAACCTGTGTCATCACGTCGGAGGTCATGATTAACTGGTAAGCCTTCTCCCGGATCGGCTTAGGCCTTTCTTTTCGGCTAAGGGCATCTGCCACCACGTTGGCCTTGCCCGGATGGTAATGGATTTCGCAGTCATAATCCTTTATGAGCTCCAACCATCGCCTTTGCCTCATGTTTAGATCTTTCTGCTCAAAGAAGTACTTCAAGCTTTTGTGGTCTGTGAAGATGGTGCACTTCGTCCAATATAAATAGTGCCGCCAAATCTTCAACGCAAAAACCACCGCGGCTAGCTCTAGATCGTGCGTGGGATAGTTGACTTCGTGGGTTTTCAGTTGTCGGGATGCGTAGGCTATTACCCTACCACGTTGCATCAATACACAACCTAGCCCAGAGTAGGATGCATCCGAATATACCACTAAATCTTCACTCCCCTCGGGCAATGTCAAGACAGGAGCTTGTGTCAGTCTCATCTTCAACTCCTCAAAAGCATCCTCCTGTTCTCGACCCCACACGAACTTTACGTCCTTGCGAGTCAATTTGGTCAAAGGTGAGGCTATCTTTGAAAAGTCTTGAATAAATCTTCTATAGTAGCCCGCCAACCCCAAGAAGCTGCGAATCTCGGATGGCGTCTTTGGAGACTTCCATTGCATCACGGCCTCAACCATAGCTGGGTCCACCATTATCCCTTTTGCATTTATGTGACACCCCGTAATTTCAGATTGACATTATTCAAACTGTTGTCGTTAACATTGACCCGTACTCGCAAATACTTGAAACGTATACAAACACTGCCACAGACATCGTTAGACGAATTATGATAAAATACTAACGCGGGTGTTTGTAAAGGATTCACATAAACGAGATTACCTAAGGAATCCTATTAATTAATAGAGCTCGCTCATCAACGTCGTTATCAGCCGAAACAAATTTGGGAACTCGGTACCTAAGCGCAGGGACTAAACCTGCCAAATTGGCAAACTGGGGCTGGGTATAAATACCCACCCACCAGCCCCAAACACCCACACAACCTGCTCTTTCTCTCTTACGCTCCCTACACCTCCGATTCTTCACTCTAGCACCAAATTCCACCCGATTGAGCCCGTTTTCGCTGGCTAAACCACGCAACAGCTGAGAAATCACGTTCCCAGCAGGTAGGCGACCATTTTCATCCGTTTTATCACCCGTTTCACTGCTGCAAGTATGGGATTCGGGTGTTCGGGTTCAACCCGAATGCATGTGGTCGTGGGGGTGCGTGTGAGGTCAATCAGCGTGTGCATTTCACTTAGACATGTTAGGAGAGTGTTTCTGGAAGTCCTGATTGTGAGAAAACCGAGCACGGAACAGCCGAAGGCAGTTCGACCCACCCTGCAGTCGCGACCTGCTGCAGTCCGCGACTGGGCCAACTGCGCGACTGAGTTATGCGACTGGGCCCTTCGCGCGATTGATCGGGGCGACTGGGGTGAGACATGCGAATGAAACCGTACGACTGAGTCAACCGAATGAATGTGTGCGATTGAGTCGACCGAATGAATGCATGCGACTGAGTATCACCCGACTGAATGTCCAACCGCACGATTGGATATTGATTCGGGCGGATGGGTGATGTGTGGTACGATTGAATGCTAAGTCGCACGAAGGAGGGTTCAATCGTACGAATGAAGTTGATTCGTACGATTGAAGGCTCATTCGTGCGAATGAAGTGTCCAGTCGTGCGTCTAGCCTTGTTATGCGATTGGAGTCATTTTGAGTGAATTCTTCTTGTGTGCGATGTGTCTATCATGGGACGATAAGTTAACATCAATAAAGCGTCATTTCTTGACCACAAAGATTAAAGTCAACGCAATCAACAGACATATACTTTTCAACCCGAAACAACGTAACTGTTTACAAATATCAACAACTCATTTGAAGTCTACATGAAGCCTAATACGTCTATGACTGCTTGTGTGTGTGACACCCACGACCGAACCCATGCGACCCGACCCGACTAAACATGTCTATTAACGCTAAACACAACATTAACGCTTAACACAACTGTCAATAGGTGTTTGAAAGCGCATCGTAAAACAACACTTGGGAGACTTGCATCCTTCACACTTGCTACATCATCTGTGAGTTTCACGGCCCCTTTTTACATCTCTTTCCTTTTTGGGGGAGAAAACATGCAAAACAGATTTTCCTAAATGGTTGTAGTAATATTGATATCGCTTGTTACGTTAGTGCAAACACACGCATGTCCTCACACACTCGAACCGTTAGTAATGGGATTAGCGAGGTAATTTTGAGTAGTACTACTGGGTCTGACAAACCCCGCCCGGGCTAGTCGCGCTAGCTTGATTGGAGGTCAAACGGGTGCCAAATTGACCTAACATACGATTGCCACGGTCGGTTAAGACGTGGTGGAAACACATTGTCATGGTCTGATGAGACATGACGGGACACAACGATTGCCACAGTCGGTTAAGACGTGGTGGAAACACAAATAGGACGTAAACAGTCAGCTTCGGTTCGAAACGCTAAGTAACAAGAACATAGGCTAGCTACCTAACGATATGCTTTATGTACTAAACCATTGAAACGCAAAACATGGAAACGCTTACGAATACATTTATTGTTGATTAAACCTGTGAACTCACCAACTTTATGTTGACACATTTTAGCATGTTTTCTCAGGTCACAGGAACGCATAAGCTTTTGAGGCACGCTTCAAGAAATGCACTCAGGACATGCATTCATCTAGTTTATTTTCAGCATTGAACATTTTGTATAAACATGGCTATTGTAACAGTTCAGTAATGGATTTACCACTTTTGAACAAGCTTCCGCACTATTGTAAGCTTTGTTTATGTTCTGTTGAATGAAGTCAAATGTTCATTTCTAAATTCATATAGTGTCGTTCGATATGACTGTGTCTGAGATCCTGATATGTCACACGCCTAACGGTAAAACCCCGTTCGTGGAAATTGAGGGTGTGACAGATTGGTATCAGAGCCACAGGTTATAGAGAACTAGGATTGCATTGCATCTAGACTATAGCCTTAGACACAACACTAGTATTGCACAGACACTCTTTACACGGTTACCACTGTTGTGCAAACAACCTTCGGGTGTACTGACATTACACTGCTGAGCAAACATAACACTATGGGTATGACATGTGTGTCATTACCGGCTGACAGAGGGGCGGAGAATCCCGCTCGCTCACAACCAACGCTTACACTTGATCCTTCACTCGCGGAGTGAAAGCAACAACGAATTAAATCAAACATTTCCATGATTGGAACACGAAACTCTTTTCTAACACACGCGATAAGCATAACGATGACAAACAAAAAGAACAACACCTCACTCTTCCAACTCACTCACACTTGTTACTATTCCCAACATATCCTATCCTCTACGCTAGTCCGAGCAGTAAATGAGGGACAACTAAGATATTCAAGTCGAGTAGAAAATCGGACTTAGACGTCCAAACACCTAGAACTTCGAAAGGAAAAAGGCCAAATTGTCTCGACTCCCGTTGTTATCTTAACCGAATCTCTTGTACAACCTTAGTTGTTTGACTCTTGGTCTAAAAAATATATCTTTGATGCTTCTATCATTGATAACACTCGGTACTGGACAAGGTATGTTATCTCGAATAGGAGGAACCATGTGTGACCATGCAAAGCAAATTAGAATCACGGGTGCACACGTAATTGTAATTTGTCGTGCATGAGAACTCTGGCAAATCTATTTGAGTGATAACGGATACGGTCGGTACAAATTCTCAATACCATACTTAGAGGCATGGGGTCTCGAAATCAACACAAAGCTACACTATCGATATACGAACAAACCCTTCCTTCTTGCTAGCATGACATCATTTATTATAGTCAACAATTATTATCCAGTTATTGATTAATGTGTGTTGTGAATTGAAGAAGTCATGTCTGGAAGAGGATCGGGACGCCCGGGTGGGCGAGGGAATAATACCCTGACTCAAGCCGAGCTGAATGCTATCATCAACGAGCGCGTGGCTGATGCGCTTGCAGCTTATGAGCAAGCCCGCAATCAGGGCAAGAACGACCAGAATCCAAACCAAGGAGGTCCAACAGTCTGTACCTTCAAGATGTTTATGGATTGCAAGCCTCATTCATTCAGCGGCTCTGAGGGCGCTGTCACACTGCTTCGCTGGCTAGAGAAACTTGAGTCAGTGTTTGCCATGTACAGCTGTCCTGATGGAAATCGGGTCAAGTACGCCTCCGGCACATTGGAGGGACCAGCCCTGACATGGTGGAATTCACAAGTCCAAACCTTAGGACTTGGTGCTGCAAACGGTATGCCATGGGAAGACTTCAAGATTCTGATGAAAGAAGAGTACTGCCCCAGGAGCGAAGTCCAGAAACTGGAGGCAGAATTTTGGAATTTAAAGATGATTGGTTCCGACATCGAGGAATACACGACTCGTTCACAAGAGTTGGCTGCGTTATGTCCTCAGATGGTGAATCTTGCCTACAAGAGGATTGAAAAGTACATCGATGGTCTAGCTCCTCAGATTCAAGCTAGTGTTATGGCTGCTGACCCTGTCACCATTCAGCAGGCCATCCGACTAGCTCACAAACTCACCGACCAGGCGGTGGCACAGGGCACATTGCCTAAACGTGGCGCTGCTTCTGGTTCATCAAATCATAAAAGAAAATGGGAAGGTAACAACAGCAAGTTTTCAAGCTTCAACAACCCTCAGCAACAACCAACTAGAAAGTTTGACCCAACAAGAAACTTCACCAACAACAACCAGAACAACAACAACAACAATTATGGTCAGGGATCAAGTAGCTACGCGGGCAAGAACCCTAGGTGTAACCGGTGCAACTTCCATTATCATGGCCCATGTGATCGACTCCGTTGTCAGAGATGTGGAAAGATGGGTCACGCAGCCAAAGACTGCCGGGGTGAAATAACGACTCAGCAGCAACAACGTCAACAACAACCCCAGGGCAGAGCGACTAGAGGCTGTTATGAATGTGGTAAGGAGGGCCACTACAGGAAGGATTGCCCGCAGCTGAAGGGTGGAAACAAGGGAGATAACGGGGGCAATGCCAAGGGTCGTGCATTCGTGATCGGTTCCGGCGAGGCAAGGGATGAACAGAATGTGGTTACTGGTACGTTTCCCCTGAGTGGTTGTTTTGCTTCTATACTATTTGATACTGGAGCTGATAGGAGTTTTGTTTCCAACAAATCCTTAAGTTCTTAGATGTAACCCTAGCTGTCATGGAACCTAGTTATGTGGTAGAATTAGCTGACGGAAAACTAATCGAGGCAACTCATATCGTCAAGGGGAGCAGACTAGGATTATGTGGTCATGAGATAGATATAGATCTGATGCCAGTCACACTTGGTAGTTTCGACTTAGTCGTGGGTATGGACTGGCTATCCAAGAATCAAGCTGAGATCATCTGTGGAGAGAAAATCGTTCGTATCCCACTTCCTAGTGGTGAAATTTTATTGGTTCAGGGCGAAAGGAGTGGCATGGTCTCTGGAATCATCTCCTACATGAAAGCTCCGAAGTGTTTGCGTAAGGGTCATATCGCTTTCCTAGCCATGGTCACTGAAAAAGAACCCGATGAAAAGAAAATTGAAGATATCCTTGTTGTACACGATTATCCCGAGGTTTTCCCTGAAGACCTACCCGGTCTTCCACCGCATCGCCAAGTCGAGTTCCAAATTGATTTGGTTCCGGGAGCCACCCCTATCGCGAGAACACCGTATAGGTTAGCTTCAAGGGAACTGCAAGAGCTGTCTACGCAATTGCAGGAACTACTGGATAAAGGTTTTATCAGACCTAGCTCATCACCATGGGGAGCCCCAGTTCTGTTTGTCAAGAAGAAGGACGGAACTTTTCGCATGTGTATCGATTACAGAGAACTGAACAAAGCGACAATTAAGAATCGTTATCCCCTCCCGCGCATCGGTGATCTGTTCGATCAACTACAAGGGTCGAGTTACTATTCAAAGATAGACCTAAGATCGGGTTATCACCAGCTAAGGATTCGAGAAGAAGACATTTCAAAGACTGCTTTCAGAACGAGGTATGGTCACTATGAGTTCTTGGTTATGCCATTTGGGTTGACCAATGCACCAGCGGTTTTCATGGACCTAATGAACTGAGTGTGCAAACCCTATCTAGACAAGTTTGTCATTGTCTTCATCGATGACATCCTTATTTACTCAAGGAATAAGGAAGAACACGAAGAGCACCTTAGACTAATTCTGGAGCTATTGAGACGAGAATAGCTGTATGCAAAATTTTCAAAGTGTGACTTCTGGATGCGAGAGGTCCACTTTTTGGGTCATGTGGTCAATGAGAATGGGATACACGTTGATCCGGCAAAGATAGCAGCTATCAAGAACTGGGCTACGCCTAAGACTCCGACCGAGGTACGGCAGTTTCTCGGGTTGGCTGGCTATTATCGACGGTTCATCGAAGGGTTCTCGAAGATTGCTCAACCTCTCACCACATTAACTCATAAAGGCATCACGTATGATTGGGGTGATAAACAAGAATCTGCATTCCAGATCCTGAAGCAGAAACTCTGTACAGCACCGATTCTATCCCTGCCTGAAGGAACAGATGACTTTGTAGTTTACTGTGATGCTTCTATACAAGGCCTCGGTTGCGTGCTAATGCAACGCAATAAGGTGATTGCCTACGCATCTCGACAACTAAAGATACATGAGAAAAACTACACGACACACGACCTAGAGCTTGGAGCAGTCGTGTTTGCACTCAAGATATGGAGACACTACTTGTACGGTACCAAGTGCACCATTTACACCGATCACAAGAGTCTCCAGCACATCTTTGAACAGAAGGAGCTAAATATGAGGCAACGTCGTTGGGTCGAGTTGTTGAACGACTATGACTGTACAATCAAGTATCATCCGGGCAAGGCCAATGTAGTAGTAGACGCCCTAAGCCGGAAGGAAACACTCAAGCCAAGACGAGTGCGAGCATTGCAACTTACCATTCACACCAGTTTACCCGATCAGATCCGCAATGCTCAACTTGAGGCCTTAAAAGACGAGAATCTGAAAGCCGAATCGCTACGAGGCATGGAGAAGCAACTAGAAACCAAGCCTGATGGAACCCGCTACTTCATGGATCGAACATGGGTTCCCTCGTGTGGAGACCTACGAGAACTGGTAATGGAAGAAGCTCGCAAATCACGGTACTCAATCCACCCAGGTTCAGACAAGATGTATCACGATCTCAAAGCTCTTTACTGGTGGCCGAATATGAAAGCTGATATTGCCACATACGTAAGCAGATGCCTAACCTGTTCTAAGGTTAAGGTGGAATATCAACGACCGTCTGGTCTACTCCAACAGCCAGAAATACAAGTATGGAAATGGGAGCAGATTTCCATGGACTTTATCACGAAACTCCCTCAGACTCCCAGCGGATGCGATACCATTTGGGTGATCGTGGATCGCTTGACGAAATCCGCACACTTCCTGGCAATCCGGGAGACTGATCGCATGGAAAAGTTAACTCGTATCTACCTCAGGGAAATAGTCTCTCGGCATGGTGTGCCGACTTCCATTATCTCTGATCGTGACGCTCGATTCACTTCATACTTCTGGCAGTCCTTACAACGAGCACTAGGAACGCGGTTGGATATGAGCACCGCATACCACCCCCAGACTTATGGCCAAAGTGAGCGTACGATCCAGACTCTAGAAGACATGTTACGTGCCTGCGTCATAGATTTCGGCAGCAGTTGGGAAACTCACTTACCGCTAGTTGAGTTTTCTTACAACAATAGCTATCACGCATCGATCAAAGCTTCCCCATTTGAGGCACTGTATGGGCGTACGTGTCGATCACCTATCTGTTGGGCGGAAGTTGGGGAAAGTCAACTCACCGGCCCTGAACTTGTGCACGAGACGACTAAGAAGATCGTGCAAATCCGTAACCATATGGCAACAGCCCGTGACCGACAGAAGAGTTACTTTGATAAGCGTCGCCGACCGTTGGAATTTCAAATAGGTGACAAGGTGCTTTTGAAAGTGTAACCTTGGAAGGGTGTGATCCGTTTCGGAAAATGTTGGAAACTAAGCCCCAGGTACGTGGGACCGTTTGAGATCGTCAAACGGGTTGGCCCCGTGGCCTATCAGTTGAACCTACCCGAAGAACTCCGTGGGATACACGATGTGTACCACGTCTCCAACTTGAGGAAATGCCTTGCAGACGAGACTCTTATCGTCCCGTTAGACGAGATACATGTGGACGAACAACTACATTTCGTCGAGGAACCGGTGGAAGTCATGGATCGAGAGGTCAAGACACTCAAACATAGCCATATCCCTATCGTCAAAATCCGTTGGAACGCAAAGCGTGGACCAGAATTTACCTGGGAACGCGAGGATCAGATGAAGAGGAAATACCCTCAACTGTTCCAAAACCAGGCATCTACCTCTTAGATACACAGGTACTCTATTCCACATGCGTCACAAACCGTTGAACCTTGTACTACCCCGTAAAAACCACGTAACATGATGTACTAATTTTCGGGACGAAAATTCCTGCTACAAGGGGATGATGTGACACCCCGTAATTTCATATTGACATTATTCAAACTGTTGTCGTTAACATTGACCCGTACTCGCAAATACTTGAAACGTATACAAACACCGCCACAGACATCGTTAAACGAATTATGATAAAATACTAACGCGGGTGTTTGTAGAGGATTCACATAAACGAGATTACCTAAGGAATCCTATTAATTAATAGAGCTCGCTCATCAACGTCGTTATCAGCCGAAACAAATTTGGGAACTCGGTAACTAAGTGCAGGGACTAAACCTGCCAAATTGGCAAACTGGGGCTGGGTATAAATACCCACCCACCAGCCCCAAACACCCACACAACCTGCTCTTTCTCTCTTACGCTCCCTACACCTCCGATTCTTCACTCTAGCACCAAATTCCACCTGATTGAGCCCGTTTTCGCCGGCTAAACCACGCAACAGCTGAGAAATCATGTTCCCAGCAGGTAGGCGACCATTTTCATCCGTTTTATCACCCGTTTCACTGCTGCAAGTATGGGATTCGGGTGTTCGGGTTCAACCCGAATGCATGTGGTCGTGGGGGTGCGTGTGAGGTCAATCAGCGTGTGCATTTCACTTAGACATGTTAGGAGAGTGTTTCTGGAAGTCCTGATTGTGAGAAAACCGAGCATGGAACAGCCGAAGGCAGTTCGACCCACCCTGCAGTTGCGGCCAGCTGCAGTCCGCGACTGGGCCAACCGCGCGACTGAGTTATGCGACTGGGCCCTACGCGCGATTGATCGGGGCGACTGGGGTGAGACGTGCGAATGAAACCGTACGACTGAGTCAACCATATGAATGTGTGCGATTGAGTCGACTGAATGAATGCATGCGACTGAGTATCACCCGACTGAATGTCCAACCGCACGATTGGATATTGATTCGGGCGGATGGGTGATGTGTGGTACGATTGAATGCTAAGTCGCACGAAGGAGGGTTCAATCATACGAATGAAGTTGATTCGTATGATTGAAGGCCCATTCGTGCGAATGAAGTGTCCAGTCGTGCGTCTAGCCTTGTTATGCGATTGGAGTCATTTTGAGTGAATTCTTCTGGTGTGCGATGTGTCTATCATGGGACGATAAGTTAACATCCATAAAGCGTCATTTCTTGACCACAAAGATTAAAGTCAACGCAATCAACAGACATATACTTTTCAACCCGAAACAACGTAACTGTTTACAAATATCAACAACTCATTTGAAGTCTACATGAAGCCTAATACGTCTATGACTGCTTGTGTGTGTGACACCCACGACCGAACCCATGCGACCCGACCCGACTAAACATGTCTATTAACGCTAAACACAACATTAACGCTTAACACAACTGTCAATAGGTGTTTGAAAGCGCATCGTAAAACAACACTTGGGAGACTTGCATCCTACACACTTGCTACATCATCTGTGAGTTTCACGGCCCCTTTTTACATCTCTTTCCTTTTTGGGGGAGAAAACATGCAAAACAGATTTACATAAATGGTTGTAGTAATATTGATATCGCTTGTTACGTTAGTGCAAACACACGCATGTCCTCACACACTCGAACCGTTAGTAATGGGATTAACGAGGTAATTTTGAGTAGTACTACTGGGTCTGACAAACCCCGCCCGGGCTAGTCGCGCTAGCTTGATTGGAGGTCAAACGGGTGCCAAATTGACCTAACATACGATTCCCACGGTCGGTTAAGACGTGGTGGAATCACATTGTCATGGTCTGATGAGATATGACGGGACACAACGATTGCCACGGTCGGTTAAGACGTGGTGGAAACACAAATAGGACGTAAACAGTCAGCTTCGGTTCGAAACGCTAAGTAACAATAACATAGGCTAGCTACCTAACGATATGCTTTATGTACTAAACCATTGAAACGCAAAACATGGAAACGCTTACAAATACATTTATTGATGATTAAACCTGTGAACTCACCAACTTTATGTTGACACATTTTAGCATGTTTTCTCAGGTCACAGGAACGCATAAGCTTTTGAGGAACGCTTCAGGAAATGCACTCAGGACATGCATTCATCTAGTTTATTTTCAGCATTGAACATTTTGTATAAACATGGCTATTGTAACAGTTCTGTAATGGATTTACCACTTTTGAACAAGCTTCCGCACTATTGTAAACTTTGTTTATGTTCTGTTGAATGAAGTCAAATGTTCATTTCTAAATTCATATAGTGTCGTTCGATATGACTGTGTCTGAGATCCTGGTATGTCACACGCCTAACGGTAAAACCCCGTTCGTGGAAATTGAGGGTGTGACAATTTACCACGTGACCCAGAAATTGCACCTCGCGTGGCCAGAAAGCACATTTGGAGAACTTAGCATACAGTTTCTCCCTTCTCAAAGTCTCCAACACTTCCCGAATGTGACCGGCATGCTCTTCTTCGCTCCTCGAATAAATCAGGATATCATCGATGAACACAATCACTAATTTATCTAACATTGGCCGACACACTCGGTTCATCAAATCCATAAAAGCAGCTGGCGCATTGGTCAACCCAAAAGACATGACGAGAAACTCGTAGTGACCGTAGCGCGTCTGAAAAGCTGTTTTAGGAATGTCCTGCTCCTTTACCTTTAATTGATGGTAACCAGATCGAAGATCTATCCTCGAGAACCGACTGGCACCCTGGAGCTGGTTGAACAAGTCATCAATCCTCGGTAACGGATACCGATTCTTTATTGTCAACTTGTTCAATTCACGGTAGTTGATACACATTCTCATGCTACCGTCCTTCTTCTTTACAAACAAGACCGGAGCACCCCAAGGAGAGATACTCGGTTTAATAAAGCCCTTGTCAAGCAACTCTTCCAGTTGCTCCATCAACTCCTTCATCTCAGTCGGAGCCAGTTGATACGGGGCTTTAGCGACAGGTTGAGCACCCGGTATCAGGTCGATCTGGAATTCGATCTCTCGGTCAGGTGGCAATCCCGACAAGTCTTCCGGGAATACGTCAGGAAATTCACACACAACCAGAACATCAGCTAGTTGTGGTGTTGGCATTTCCACATCTTTCACATAACATAAGTAGGCACTACACCCACTCCTCATACATTTTCCCGCCACAGCCATTGAGATCACCTTCGGAATTGTCATAACCCGATCGCCGTATATTGTCACCGGACTCCCATCAGTCGTCGTCAGTCTTATCATCTTCTTTCGGCACACGATATTCGCTTCGTAGGTTGCTAACCAATCCATCCCTAATACTACATCAAATCCTCCTAGGGGCATTACATGTAACTTGGCAGCAAACCTATGACCTTCTAATTCTATGGCACAGTCCTCTATCACATCCGTAACCCTAGTGGATTTACCAATAGCAGTTTCTACGTCAAAGGACTCATCAAGGCATTTACTCCTAACAGGCAGTTTAGCACACAAGGTAGTAGAAATAAAACTCCTACTGGCACCCAAATCAAATAACACAGAGGCTAAAATTTGGTTTATCAGGAACGTACCGGACACAACGTCAGGGTCCGTCCTAGCCTCTTCTTGCGTCATCGTGAATGCCCTAGCCTTTGCCCTTGGTGCTTCTCCTCCCGTCTTCTTCTCCCCGGAGCCTTCAGCCCTCGGCTTCTTGCAATCTCTGCTCATATGACCACTTTCCCCACAGTTAAAACACTTGCCCATCCGACAATCCTTTGACATATGCCCTGCCTTCCCGCATCTAAAACAGATGTTGGATCCCCACTTGCACTCTCCCGAGTGCTCTCTCCCACATTGGCCACACTTCCTCAACCCTGCTCCTGACATGACCACACGGCGGTCATCCACCCTTGCCTTCTTGTTACTTGTCAAGGTATCACCTCGACCAAACCTCTTTCCCTGCCAACTTTTCTTGCCACCTCCCTTCTTACCACCCTCAACCTTCACTACCCTAGCCCTTTCATCATATAGCCTCCCAGCCAAATCCACTGCCGACCTAAAAGTACTCGGTCGGGCAGTAATCAAGTGCGTGCGGATGTCGACCGGTAGCCCCTGGATATACCGGCTGATCTTTCGAGACACCGGCATCACCTGGTCCGGCACCATTCTCGCCATCTCATTGAATTTGGTGGTGTACTGTTGGTGTGTCATCGTCCCCGCCTCCAACTACTGGAACTCTCTCTCGACTTTGTCCATTTCCCGACGAGGACTGAACTCCTCGATCACCATCCTTTTCAACTCGGACCACTTCATTCTTCCGATGGCCATGCTACCCTCAGCCTGGACTATGTTGTCCCACCAGCATAAGGCTGACCCCGTGAAAGAGTGGGTAGCAAACTTCACCTTCTTATCCTCCTGACAATCACTAATATCGAGGACAGCTTCCATTTCCCTCACCCATTGGTGAGCATCAGCCGCAGTGCCAGAACCGTCAAATGTAGGGGGCTTGCACATCATGAATGCCCTATAATTACAACCTCGTGTTGTCTCTCGTACCGGCTCCTCCTCCTCTTCCTCTTCATTATCAGATAGAACTGTTTCCGGCTCTTATTGCTCCTGTCTTCCTGGGGACCTGTTCCTCTCTTTTCTTTCACCTTCCCTGACAGCCTTAATTACCTCGGTCACCACAGACGGTAAGATCGTCTGCATGACCTGATGTACTTCCTTAACCACTGCCTCTTTTACCGAGGCCCTCAAGTTAGCGCTCTCATCTACCCCTTCCTGATGAGGAGTATCAGGTTCTTCATGAACCACTTTCTCCACCCTAGGTCTTCCTCTTGTGGCTCGTAGTTCAGCACCACGTCTGCCACCGCCTCCACCCCGGGAAGCTTTGGAAGATCTACCACCAGCCATTTTCTACCTCACACTGAAAGGTTCAAATACTAACACGGTCATTCAAGGAAATAGCTCAGTTTATGTCAAGCATAGTAAGTCTCTAATTACAGTGGCCAGTTGTGATTAGTCACTTACTTTACTCTTCGCACCCTGAGCAACACCCGTCATGACTACACTAGCATCTAAATCAAACAGTACACGTATACCACATACACACGCACATAATACCAGTTAATCTTTAAGAAAATACCTGATGGCACGCAGCTACTCAGATGGCATTCCCTTCCTTCCTGTCCCATTTTTAGTTTAAGTTTAGGTTTATTTGGAAAATTTACCCATTTCACTTAAAATTTGGCTCTGATACCAACTTGTAAGGCCCCGCTCCCGGACACCTTACAGTTGGTCGTCATCACACATAAAACATATATCTGATATAAACTAAATTAAATAATGCAGTGGAATTGATAAAAGGGGTCATTCTCATTTCATCATAAAAGCTTTTACAATGCATTACATCGTTGACTTGGTTACAAAATACAAGCTTTCTTTACATTGCCTAGCTTTACTATGATTGCTGCTGAAGCATATGAAACTGGGGATTTATTAAGTAATCCCGTTTATGTGAATCCTCAACAATCATAGGGTCATATACAGTGACCTCTATTATAAAAACATAAAATTATTCATCATAAAGAAGATTCCTTAAGTAATTCCGTACATCGGAACCCTTAGGGAACTCTTGACACTCTCATGCAACATACTTTGTTGCATGTATTATGCACCCGCACTTCCAGTGCGTGCAGCATTATCAAAAGGAGAATGCCATCCCAAATGAGCTGAGTAGCTGCCTCGTGCCATCCCCAGTAACACTACCTGCCAACTGGAAACACATAAAAAGTCAGCGTTATTGAGTGAGTTCTAGGTTTATAATAAACATATTATATTTCCATTAGAAACCATTCTTTCACATGATCATACATCATACATACACAGAGATAATATTCATTATTATCTTCATCATTCGTCATACATCATCATCTTTAACTTCTCATATGGATCCTGTCAGGCTTTACCCACTTCATAGCACTCGGCTATGTTTGATGTGGTCGAATGACAAGGATCCCGTTTCATTCTTACTTGCACATTGAATTCTAATGTACCAATACCATATGCTACACCCCGATCAGTCTTAGCTACTGGGCCGTGAATCAATAGAGCGTATGCCACAGTAGCCTTAGCTACTGGGCCGTGAATCTAAGCGTATGCCACAGTACTAGTAGGTAAGCGGTAGAGGTACCATGACCATGGCCAATCACAAAGAAGGACCAACCGACTTATTCAATGTTTGCAAGACTTAATTCGTTCGTTCGTTAATGCATGTATTCATCATCGTTTTACCTATTCATTCGTTCATTAATACATGCGTTCATCGTCATGTTCCTCTTTCTTTATCTTTCACTTTACGTTACATAATACTTCATTCGTGCACCGTCGTAATACATGAGTCGTGAAAGATATACATACATCATCATAAGGAACACACACATATATCAATCGTACATCATCATACATGGCATCATATATACATAGCCTACATCAACAGTCATCTATAGGCACTTACAGAAACGTCCACACAAGGACTTCGTCCCGCGTTTATCCCGAAAGCCGGGACTTGACTAAGCATCTTTTCGGGTGCAACAGCTCTAATTGTCCCTCCTAAACCTTGGGGACTCATACTAACACATCATACAAACACATACAGGCCACAATCGTACCTTAAGCACACTACTCGTAATTATACCTCAAATAGGTCAATCATAAATAATTCAACAAACAGGTTTATATGTATTCCAGCCCCAAAATCATTTCAAACAAGTAATTTAGGGGTCCTAGAAACTCACCTGTGCTTGACAAGCAGCTTCTCAATCAGGCTTTAAAGATGTGGGTCACACTACACCGCCTGCAGATAAGTTAACACTCAAAAGGGTTAATTTCTGCTCAAGGTAGCGAATCGCCCATAATTTCGCCCGTAATTTCGCCCATAATTTCGCCAGGCGAATTAGCAGTTTCGCTGCTAGTTTCGCTGGGCAGCATTCTGCCAGTTTCGCTGGACAGATTCGCTACCTTGAGCGCCCAACTTTCGTTGGAATTCCCTAGTTTCGCAATGTCTAAGGGTCAACCTGGGCATCAGCGAAGTTATCATAGAAACTATTGTTTCGCCCGAGCGAAAATGTAGTTTCGCTGCAGCGAAACTGTAGTCTCGCTGAAAATCCTCCTAGTTTTGCTGGACAAACTTATAGATTCGCTGGATGAGTGCTTAAATTCGCAGAACGAGCTAAAATATACGAATCAGCTCATTTTAACCCAAAAATCCAATCTTTCCCACCCAAACCCTTGGGTTATCATCCAGGAACCTAAATCTAAGCTTCTTACATGTTTTATTACCCTAAAACGTGCTTTTTTGGGCGATTCTTGCCACTTTTAAAACCCCAAAAACCCAAATCCGGGTTTTCACCAAATGGAGCAATTATACTACGTTTCTTACCTCGATTCTTGTTGTTTAGGAGTCCACGAACACCAGCCTTCGATTCTTGACCAACCGAGCCTCGATCCGACACTTTCTCTCTCTACGCTTTCTCTCTCTAGAAATGGGTGCTGAGTGCAAATGAGAGTTGTTCAGCTGATCCATCTATATATATGCCAGGCGTTCCCGCGACCCCAAACTCGTTAAACTCGTGACCCGAAGGGTTAACTCGGTCTAACACCCACAACCATTTTATATTTATTAAATGGCTTTCGTCTGAGCCCACTATTATTACTTGACTTGCTTAGAAAAATTTCCGGGTGTTACAGAGCAATTGGACCTAATCAATCAAAACAATCCCGATCGGTGATTGCCCCCAAAGTATCATAGCTGGCGCGGCCTAAACATGCCTTTTAACTCTTCCATCCATTCACAGAAATAGAATGCACCCTCTTGAGTTCCGCTACTTCTTCCTTCTCTACCTTATTGTTGCTAACGATGTTACACCTTGAGATATTGTTGCTAAAATTGTATCGGATCAATCCACTCCAAGTTGTGCCACTCGGGTTTCAGCAGCCTTTCCACTCTATAATAGAGTAGGAGAGTGAGATAGTTGACCGGTGGTGGTGCCTGTACAAACGGTTCTCCTCGGTGATATGCTTCATGGTATCCAAGCTGATGCGATTCCTAATTGTTGTTGACTTGAATTTCCTAATACGCAAGGTTAGCACGATTCCAATGATTTTGATTTGCTATCACTGCTTGGGTATTATCTCTAGCTTTCAACCTGCTATGTTGTTGTAAATCCCAATTGTTTGATTATGACTAGGCCAGATGTTAAATCCTTCTGGCCTACACTTTTGAACCTAAGCCCACATGTCATCAGGCATCGGGTATGGAGATCTTGTGACTAGTCCCTCTGCCTCATATGGGTTATTTAAATCATCCTTAGCCACACTATACTCACTTTAAGCTTCACTTTCATCTCCTGGTTCCAATGGTCTTGCATCCAACCTTTTCACCTTAGTCTTCTCTCTATTCTTGTGTTTCCATCTTGCATACTAATCATTACAACTCCATTCCCAACCTACCTGTGCCATAAGGATTACATTGAATGGTTCCAAATCTTTGACAATGTAGTTTGTTGGCCTTTCAAATAATGAGTGATCAATAACCTTAAAGTACTTAAACAAATCTTGAATCAACCTATGGTGACAAATGATCTTCTTACCCTTAGTGATGTGAGCTAGTCAAATGTTCATCATGGCTAAGTAGTAGAATGAGATCTTATGCTCACCGGTCATGATGGAGTAGAGAATAGGTACATCACAAAACCGAACCGAATCTTTATCCCCCTTCGAGGCATCATATTATGTGTTATAATGGTTTGAATCAATCTTGCCTCCTTCTTTAGATCCACCCTCTTCATGGTGTGTGTTTTTCCCGACTTGAAAACTAAGTCTTTCATCAGTGCAGACATTGGGCTTTTGTCTGGTTTATTCAAAATGATGTCTCAGAGGGAAATTCATACAGACTCATGCATAAATAATCAAAAGTTGCCAATTTCTTCAGATTGGTTATCGACATTGTTACGTTGCGACCTCGACAGTCACCCACCAACTTCATTTGTTGTATATTCCTGGTCACCTCTAACTGGAATGTACTTACCCATTCATCAACCGCTGGTGTAAACAGTTTGTCTTCCTTATGGTTATAACATTTCAACACAGCCTGTCACCCCTAATGATTCAAATCTTTCATGTACCCTATGATGGGTAAACAACGCTTTGGACACTTCCCCTTCTATCAAGTAAGCTTCCTTTCGGTCTCTCATTCTAGACTTCTTTTCTTCCCACAATGTCGGTTGAAACTTAGGATGAAATTTGCTCAATGGACCCCTTTCCATTTTGGTACATCTTCTAGCATTTTCTCTTCTGTGGTGGCATCGGTTCCACCCTTATTACCACTAGGGGGTTTGCTTTCTTTTCTCGTTTTAAGCTCCCGCTTGTTCCTTCCCGATCTTCCATCTACACACATGCAATAATGAGACACTAAACAATTTAAGTGAGTCACGGTCAACTAAAGGGGTGGACCAAGATTGGATTTACATCCATCCCCACACTCGTTCTACGACATGTTTTAAATCCCCCAAATTGCTAGTAATGAATCCTTTTCAGTTGCCATTTGTCAAGAAATGTTCAATGGTTAAGACATCAATATTTATACTTTTGATTTTTTTACCAGGCCGTTATATTATACAATTGTTTAATAACCCAATTGCATCATCTATCTAGTTACTAGCATATGGTACATCACATGTTCACATGTCCAAGAATCACCAGTAGGATCACACCTACCGTTTATTTCTTAAGAATATGTTCAAACTAACATCTAACTACATTCATCACCCATAATCCAACTAAGATAACAATAGTCATGTAAACCTACTTAACAAAGTTCAATACTTCATACATTCATGCTATATGGGGATAAAGAACATACCTTTATGGTTTAAAGATTTTAATATGAATTCCAATTGAAAGAAAACCAACCTGAAGTGAAGAACACCAACTTTGAAACTTAGGGTTCATCACGCTCCTTATAATCTACACTCAATCATCACCATCCTAACTACAACTTTGAAGTTTTGCTCATGTTGTCCTTAACTTTCCTTTAGTATCATTGTCTTAACTTTAGCATTCTTAGCTTCTTTATTGGCCCATAATGCTCGATGAGCTAATTCGACCGGTAAATGACAACCCTTTCTATGAAATAAACGATAAAGGGTGGTTCCAATAGGTATTTTGTATGCAGTGCAATATACCTATAAAGCATCATTAAGTTTATTTGACCAATCCTTACGGTCAGGTCGCACTGTTTTTTGAAAAATTTCTTTGATCTGCCTATTGGACACCTAAACCTGGCCACTTGTTTACGGGTGATATGGGGTGGCAATCCGATGATCCACACCATATCGTTTGAGTAATTTGCCAAAGTTAAAATTTTTGAAATGGGAGCCCCCATCACTTATGATCACGAGAGGTACTCCATATCATGAAAATTTTAGATTGAACAAACTTGTAAACTACATTGTGGTCATTCGTTTAGTGGCAATTGCTTCCACCCACTTGGAAAAATAAAAAAGTGCCACTAAAATGTAAAAATTGCCAAATGAATTGCTAAAGGGTCCCATAAAATCAATCCCCCAAACATCAAAGATGTCGATTACTAGGATTGGTTGCATGGGCTTCTCATTTCTTTTTGTAATCCTACCCATCTTTTGGCAATTTGCAAATGTTTTTGCAAATTTAAACGCATCTTTAAAAATAGTAGGCCAAAATAGCCCATATTATAGCACTTGATGCCCTGTTTTCTAGCCATTGAAAAGGCCACCACATGCAGATGCATGTGCCAACCGCAACACATCTGGTATCTCCGAATCTTGCACACATCTTCGGATCAGTTGATCAGCCCCTATCTTGAACAAATCAGGATCGTCCCAAAAATATTTCTTTGCTCTTGACAATAAGTGTTTTCTTCTTTGTTTTGGACCAATGTTCGGGGATGATGCCTGCGACACAATAGTTAACAAAGTTAGCATACCATGGATAAGCAGAAGATAAGCAGAAGTGGAAACAAACAGTAAATGCTCATGAGGAAAGGTTTCGTTAATTTCTAGTGGATGTTCATCCAAATTATGGATTATTCTTGACGAGTGATCGGATACCACATTTTCCTTTCCTTTCTCATCTCGTAGCTCCAGGTCAAAATCTTGTAATAAGAATATCCACCGAATCAACCAATGTTTTGCATCCTTTTTATCCAATAAGTACCGACAACAAAGTAGTCAGAATACACAATAATCTTACTACCCCAAATATATGAACGAAAATTTTCTAGTGCATAGACTACTTCAAGTAATTCTTTTTCTTTGGTTATGTAGTTCAACTATGTATTAGAATAGTCTTACTTGAGTAGTAAATGACCACTAGTTTCTTATCCACTCATTGTCCTAAAACTGCCCTACTTCAAAGTCACTAGCTTCACATATTATTTCTAAGGGAAGTGACGAATCCGGTGACTGTAAAATCAGGGCTTCCACCAACTTTTCTTATAAAATGTTAAAAGCATTTAAACACTCACTATCACAGTTAAAAGCTACATCTTTCAAAAGCAAATTGCACAATGGTTTCTTATCACACTAAAATTTTTAATTAAATGCCTATAACAACCAACATGCCCAAAAAAATACCTAATGCATTGATGTTTATTGGTGGCGGTAGAGTAGAGATAACCTGTACTTTTTCTCTATCAACCTCTATCCCCCGACTCGAAACAACATGACCGAACACGATACCTCCTTGAACCATAAAATGGTTATTTTCCCAACTTAGTACCAAATTTGGTTCTATGCATCTTTTAGCACTTTTTCAATTGAATTAAGCATTATTCAAAAGACATGAAATAAATTGAAAAATCATTCATAAAGATTTCCATGGAATCCCCCATCATATCTGAAAAGATACTAATCATGCACCTTTAAAAAGTGGCGAGAGCATTACACAAACCAAATGGCATTAACCTAAATGTGAAAGTACCATATGAACATGTGAAATTGGGTTTTTATTGGTACTCCAGATGAATTGCAATTTGGTTGTATGCCGAATATCCGTTTAAAAAAGCAATAAAATCGTTTACCTGATAGTTTTTCAACTATTTGATCAATGAAAGGTAATGGAAAATGGTCTTTGGAATTTGCTGCATTCAAATTCTGATAATCAATACAAATACGTTGCCCTACCACCGGCCGAGTGGCTACCTCTTCACCGTCTGCACTTTGAACAATCTATATGCCGGCTTTCTTAGGGACTGCTTACGTTGGGATAACCCACTCACTATTAGAAATTGGATGAACAATACTTGCATCGAGCCACTTCAATACCTCTTTCTTCACCACCTCCCACATGTTTGGGTTCAATTTTCTTTGAGCATCCCTAGTTGGTTTGATTCCTGCTTCTGTAGTAATCTTATGCATAATGATAGATGGGTTGATTCCTCTCAAATCAGTAATTTTCCAACCAATTGATGTCCCGATGCTCTATTAACAACTCATAAGAGCCGTCTTACTCTCTACAGATAAGTTAGATGCGATGATCACCGGGAGGGTGTTATTGGCTCTAACAAATGCGTACTTTAATTGTTTTGGTAGTTCCTTAAGCTCTAGGGTGGGAGGTGACTTCAATGATGGTTCCAACTTTGTATCAATACTGCTAGGAAACGTTTCACTTGGTGAATCCAGGTTGGTTTCCCATCTTGAAGTGCCATCAACTCACTGTGAGTCAACAATACCTGATCCATATCACAAGTAATACAAGCCTCTGTGGTAGCTCCTTCATTTGCATGAAAGCCACACCTGTCAATAGTGTGTACCCTAAAGCATTCACTATTAACCAGAGGATTATATGTATGGGAAAAATACCTAATCACTTGTCTTTGATTTCAAAACATCATGTCAACTACTCCCGTTCTATAGCTGATCAAAGAATTTGAGGTAGCCAAAAATGGATGACGCAAAATGACTGTTTGTTAGTCGATCGCCTCAGCAAAAGTGATATCAAGCACTAAAATTCAATAGGATAGTAGACATTTTCTACCTTGACTATGACATCCGAGACCATACCTCAAGGAAGTCTAGGTGTTGTATCGGCTAACACTATAGTAGTGTGAGCATGTCTAAGTGGACCAAAATCATATTGGTCATATAGACTTCCTGAAAGAATGCTCATGCTTGCCCCATGATCCAACAGTGCTTATTATATTTGAAAATCCCCAACTTGAATTGAGATCATGGACGTTCCTGGATCTTGCAATTTGGTGGACGATTCCATGTCAGAATGGAGCTCACATTGTTTGATAAATTAAGTGTTTTCGGTATTTTGTGATTTCTTTTCTGAGTGCATAATTTCTTTAAAAATTTGGCATAAGCCGGGACTTGTTAATGACCTCAAGTAATAGAATGTTGATTTTGACTTGTTTGACAATACCCCATATCCTCCATCCGCGTTACCTTGACCCCTAAAGAAAAAGCTTTTGTTACCTTCTCAATGTCTTTAGAAAATGTTACTTTTTAGGTGATTTAAGTTTAATAGGTTCAATTTCACAATCGTTGTCTTCCTTTTCATCCACATCTTCCACCACCCCTTTAATAAAGGATGGTGATGAGTTCACTTGGTTATTATGTACCTTTCCAGATCAAAGTGTACTTATCTGATTGGCAGATGAGTTCTTGCCACCTGAAGAACTGGATGATTGTGTAAGCAGATGAGTTGGCTCCTCTGAGCATCACTTGGCAACTTACATGTACTTTTCTTTAAGCTAGCAAAGCTAGCAGCCATCCTTCAGCCAGTTTAGTCAGAGCTTCATGACTCTTGTCATAAAATCTCATGGGAATTTTTCATCTTTTTCAAGAATTCCAAGCACTCCCCATTTGTTAGTCCCGAGTTTGCTCCTAATGCGCCCTGATCTTGAGTGCTTTAACTTTTATAACCAGCCCTCATGTAATTCCCTTGATTATACTGACCATTTTAACCATTTGACCTGTTTTGATATTGTTGATAAGAATTAATTTGAAAGTTTGGGTATCAACGGATTATCTGGGTTACCATATCGGAAGTTTGGATGATTTTTCAAAACACTCACAAAACCATAACGTAGGTTCGGTTAACATAAATATTTTAGAAGTTCTAATTAGCAAATAAAATCACTTGGTTTAAGATGCCTGATTCCATAATAACCCAATTGAAAACACAAAAACAAGTCAATAGTAAACAAATCCTACCACCGGAGAACATCAAAGATGGTTTAGCCGGGCATGTCAACGCAAATCAACTCGAAAACAAATGAAAACATTGTTCTAAACATTATGGAATCAAACCGAATGATAAAAATAAGATCTTGAGCCTTGAAATCGCCTCCAGAAGTCTTCAGGATTGCTTGGAATCGTTCTTGGGACTTGAAGACGACTAGGAATGAATTGGTAGGTCAAAACCTACCAATTCTAGTGCGCCTTGTACCATAGGTCATGTGATCACCATAGGTTACATTAGGGTTTTAATGATTTTTATAATGTTGCTTGTACGGTAGGTCCTCCGATCACCATAACTTACGGTGTTGTCTTTCTGTCCTTGTCCTCACGTAGGCCACCATAAGTTACAGCCGCCAGAAGTCTTGCGTTAGCAAATGTTTCTTTTTCTTCATTTTTCTTGTGTTTCTTTCTTGTTCTTCACTCAATGTTGCACCGCTTGATCCTTTAACTTCTCAACTAACTTTATTTACGTCATTTAGCTCCCAACACATGCGAAACATACATGCACCCTCAATACCTCGTTCTATCACGTAAACTCATTAAAACCTTATAATTAAATACATTAGACGCTATTCAAACAACTGAACATCACACACTTGTAATTCCAAAGGCTTTCTCCTTTAATCAGCTTAGCTTTTCTGACAATCCCGAGCTACATCCATATGGTTAAGAATCTGAACAATCTTCTCAGTGGTTTCATGAACAAGCTAAGAAACTATTAGTTGACTATCACTGACCTCAGTCCATCATAGGGGTGATCTAAACTTTCTACCATAAAGTGCTTCAAATGGTGCGACTTTAATACTTGTGTGATAACTGTTGTTGTAGGAGAACTTAACGAAAGGCATATGGATATCCTCTAGGGTTAGAATCATGCGTTTTGCCTAACCATCTGTGTGTGGATGATAAGCCATGTTCATATCCAAACACTTGCCTAGTGATTTTTGTAGTGACTACCAGAAGTGTGAAGTGTATCGCGCATCATGATCAGAGATGATTGAGAGTAGTACACCATGTCGAGACACAATTTCCTTCAAGTAAAAATATGCCAGTTTATCCATCTTGTAGTTTTCATGAATTGCTAGGAAATATGCCTATTTGGTCAAACGATCCGCTATCACCCAGATTATATCATTTCCAGCTTGTGAATAAGGTAGCTTATTAACAAAATCCATTGATATGTTTCCCACTTGCACATTGGGATTTTTGATTGTTGAAGCAAACTTAACCGTTTTTGATATTCCACCTTGACTTTGAACATGTCAAACACTTTGACACGTAGGTGCCATTTTAGCTTTCATGTTAGGCCACCAGAAAATGACCTTCATATATTGGTACGTCTTGTCAGATCAAGATTGTACCAAATAGCGAGAGTTGTGTGCTTCATCCATTACCATTTCTCTTAGATTCCTAAACAATAGAACCCATACCCGATCTTTATAGTAACGAAGCCCATCTGATTTCTCCTAAAAGAGTTTCTCAGCTCCTCTGAGAGATTCTGACCTAATGTTCTGCTCTTATAATGCCTCATCTTACGCATTCATGATCTGTAACAGTAAGTCAGATTGAATTGTTAACTGCATTACGACTAAGGGTATTGGCTACCATATTAGTCTTACTAACATTCAGAAGTTCTAACCATCATTGATGTCTCATGTTCAACTTCGTCCGTTCATATATGTGCTGAAAACTCTTATGATCAGTAAAGATTATGCACTTGGTTCCATATAGTTAATGCCTCCATATCTTAAGTGCGAATACCACAGCTCCTAACTCCAAGTCATAAGTCATATAATTCTTCTCATGTACCTTAAGTTGTCTCGATACGTAAGATATCACTTTCTCGTGTTGCATCAACACTCAACCTAAACCTTGGATAGACGCATCACAATACACCATGAAGTTGTCCGTTCCCTCTAGCAACACTAAGATCGGTACACTGCACAGCTTGTCTTTAAACGCTTGGAAAGCCGTTTCTTTATTACTGCCCCACTTGTAAATAGTTCCTTTGTGAGTTAGGGCAGTCAGAGGCTGAGCAAGTTTCGAGAATCCTTCTATAAAACATTGGTAATAACCCGCTAGTCCAAGAAATTGGCAGACCTCAGTAGGCCTTGTTGGCGCTGGTCAATTCTTGAGTGCCTAAATCTTAGATAGGTCAAAATGAATGCCATTCTCTTTAAGTACATGCCTTAAAAATTGTACTTCTCTTATCCAGGAGTCACATTTGGAAAATTTGACATATAGTTGTTCTGTCCTTAAAAGCTCTAGAATAAGCCTCAAATTTGAAGATGATGACAACCTTGTCAAAATAGTGTTTACAGACATGATTCATTGGGGTTCATAAAGACTACAGGAGAATTTTGTCAATCTAAATGGCATGACAGTGAACTCAAAATGCCCGTATCAAGTTCTAAAAATAGTATTGGATATGTCTTCTTCTCAAATGCTGAGCTGATGGTATCCAATCTCAAATCAATCTTTGAGTAGTAACTCGATCCCTGAAGTTGATCAAATAGGTCATCGATACACAGAAAGGGGGTAACGATTCTTCATGGTAACCTTGTTCAATTCCTAGTAGTCAATGCACATACGAAAGGTTCAGTCTTTCTTCATCATGAAAAACACGCACTCCCTGGGGTGAAGAGCTAGGGTGTATAAATCCTTTGTCTAACAGTTCTTATAACTATTTAGACAATTCATGTAATTCGTTCGATACCAAGTTACGGCCCCCGAGCGATTGGGGTAGCTCCTGGTGTAAGTTCGATCTGAAACACTACTTGCTTATATAGAGGAAGACAAGGCAAGTCCTCTTAAAACATTTCAGGAAAAACTTTAATGATAGGAATGTCATCAATCCGCTTCTACGTGAGGTGTTCTTAGTAACTAAGGTCAAAATAGCCAAATGTCCTTTCCTCAGGCACTTCTGAGCTTTCATGTAAGAAATGATGCTGACCATAACACTACTCTTATTACCCTCAACTATGAGTATCTCTCCACTAGGAGAGAAAGTCCAATGAGTTTCTCTTGATATATGATTTTGGCTTGGTTCCTGGATGATCAATCCATACAAACAGCAATATCGAAACCGCCGAGTGTGATAGATAGGAGGTCAATATCAAATTCATACCCAGATAGACCTACCTTACAACCGGAGTATATATGAGAAGCTTCTATAATCTTACCATCGGCTATTACTATAGTATAATTTGAGTCTAAAGATGTAGATGAAACATCTAGTAACTTACTGAACTTATGAGAAAAAAAACTCCTATCAGTGCCAAAATCAAATAACGCATAAGTAAAATAGCCATTGATAGGAAATTTACCAGTTACTGTAGAAGAGTCACTTCAATACTCACCTTATCCAATGACGAATGCTCCACCCTTAGCACCTCCATTGCAATTGCCACCATTATCCTTCTGTTATCAGCACCATTACCACCATTGTTTCCACCACTTTGTTTTTTAATCAATTTTGGGAAATATCTCTTGAAACGCCTGGTTTGAGCATATTCACAATAGCCTTTCTGTTCATCTTGCTGTGTTGGTAGCTTGGCTGTTATGTTCATTCGGCAGTTTTTGGCAGCATGGTCAAATTTACCATACCTCGCAAAATTGTTCTTATTACACGACCCAGTTGTGGTGGTAATTACACTTGTTGCATTTAGGTGATGTTCAGTTATAACCACCAGTGTGTTGAGATGATGAGGACGACTGGTTGAATATACGGGAGTTGTCAAACTTCTTGGGTTACTGTGGCTGTTTTTGAGATATACCTTGTTTTTGAGCTTTCCTTGCATGATATCCTAATCAGTTAATTATGGGCAACCTTATCGCATCTTGTCTCGTGTTTGGTCGAGAAGCAGTGACTATACTCTGAATTTTTGGAGCTAACCCATGAAGGTAACTTTCAATCCTCAGTGAAGGAAAGTTGATCATATCTAGACACAGGGTAGCAAGCTCATAAGAGCAAGGAGTATGCGCCTCGATCTCAAAACCTGTCATCTTGAAGTTCTAGAATTCAATCTCCAATTTCTACACCTCGTCACAAGAGCAGTACTCCTCCTTCATCATGTTCTTAAAATCGTCCTAAGTAGTTTGGTTGGCGGTCTCCACCCCTAACATTTGAACTTTGGTGTTCCACCAACTCGACCTGGCTCCATCCAATATGCTCGTACCATACTTAACATGATTTGCCACCGGGTAGTTTCATATCTCAAACACGGACTCTAGCTTCTCGAACCACCATATAAGTCCAACTACTACTTCAACCCCTATAAACGGGTTGGGTTTGAAGTCCCTGAAGGACTTTTAAGTACAACCCTTGACCTAAAACAGATTTAGATTAGGAGTTTGGAATTTTCAACTAGTGTTATGATTTAACGGGATTGATGGAACGTTAACATCAAGAATGAATTGGTATTACTTACCAATCGAAGCGGGCTGTGGGTTTTGGTTGTGGTTCACCAACGTATCAGCCACATGTTGATTTATAAGTGCGGCCAGTTCAGCTAGTGTCATGTTAATGGTACCATGACCAAGACCATGTTCGCGTCCACATCCAGACATTCTTAACATCATAACATACGAAAGTAAATATACAACATATCAACACCATTTTAATTATAAGTAATAAAAAGAATTTAGTACAATCAAAACTTAATGTTCAAATAATAATCTATAATAAAATAAATTATAAGTAAGTACAATAAATTAAACCATATATCAAAATCCAAATATGTTAGTCAGATGGGAAGCAACCCTTTCTATCTATGTGCAAAGTACGTAAAAGTCAAACAAATGAATGAAATGAACGAAATGAAAATCAATGAGAATCAACATATTCGGTGTTGTTCTCAAGCTTTCATTAGGCTACTCCTCAGGTTCTTCCTTTAGGTCTTCTTCAGGTTCCTGTTTTGGTTCTTCTTTCAGGTCCTTTTCTGGTTCCGGCACTACATTCAGTGTGTTGATATGGCCCTCCATGTTATCAATTAATTGACAGTTTGTTGTAATGTCCTCTTTGTCACCATCCACACGTTTAGTAAGAGTTGTATCGCAATCCACCAGCATGTTGTGGTGATTGATTACGGTTTGTCAGGCCAAATTAAAAACAATTTATAATGGTCCAAACTCACCTAAGACATCTAGGGTATGCTGTGTAGCAGTGTTACACAGCTGATCAGCCTTAATTCCTTCACAGGGATGAGTTGACATTGTTCTTGAACTCTTGGTACTAGAGTTCAAAGTTGTATCCATAGTCTTTACCACTTTAAACCTGCAGAGATAAAAACTTGTTTCTGCTTCGCGGGAAAGTGTTGGTCAATTCAGAAAGTTAAAAGCTTTATTGAAAATACTTGTAAATTAACTAAATTACAAAAAGTACTTGAAATTGAAAAGTAAAGTTGACTGTAAACAATTATAGGAAAGAGAAATCCCCTCCGGGTTTAACAACCTAAACTTGCTTTGATAGTTAAAAGTGGTCACGTAGACATAACCGGGCTCATTTGATTAAATACAACTGATTGAATGAGACTACTGTTAAAGAACTACTAGAATCGTATCCTACGTTTGTATTACCCAACCCCAACTAAAATTGACGTTTCCAGATGAAAAGAAATCTAAAACAATCAAAACGGAACAATTGAATTGAAAGCAACACACGTATTTTAGAATCTTTAAACAATATATAATGTTACTCGGCTTAAATTACCGTGTTCAAACATTAATTTAACAAAAACCATCAAGAACAAGTCATAGTATAAACCCTAACACCCGAGAAGATCATGGGTGGATTAGCTGGACATGGAAACAAAAAACAATTCAAAATCGAGGGTATACATTGTATCTAACGTTAAAGATTCAAACCGAATGATAAAAACAAGATCTTGAGCTGTGAAATTGCCTCCGGGAGCCTTTTGGATCACTTGGGGTCGTTCTTGGGACTTGGGGATGGATTGGAATGAAAGATCTCCCTGAAAAGCTAATTTTTACGCCTTATAAGTGATTTCAGTGCGTCACGTACCATAGGTCACTTATGGTTGACCAGCTTTTTCCGATTCTTGTTTTCTTCCTAACTTCTTCATTCGGACTCCGTTTCCTCCCCGTTTGTGGCCACGTTCTCGTAATTGAATTCTCTATCACCTCATCTATCATGATCTTCATTTATCGTCTATTTTCATTCTTCAAAACACATCAAATGATTTTGTTTAACCTACAAAACATCAAATCATCGTAGTTAACATATTCAACACAATCTCTTATACTTAAGCACATTAGATACATTAAAGTTAACTATTTAACCAAGATAAATATCATTCCAAACCCCTTACATCACATCCCCATACTTGTTTCTCGCTTGCCCTCAAGCGAGGTTGCTTTTAAAACTCCATAGTTCGAGCTAAAATTTTCAATTCACAGGCACACAAATAGTAAACTCGATTAAGGTCCACGGGCATACCCGATTACCAATTTAGAAATTGTGAGCCGTTAACAAACACAAGCATATTACCAATTGAATTGCCTAACTAAAACTCCCGAACTCTAGGTTGCTCCCTTGCACATATCACACCCCTCACAATAAAGCTCTCCACTCGATGTAATTTTTGCTCGGCCAAAGATGTGTCGGTAATTTATGAGACACTCAAACAATAATGTAAACTAGTGAGCATAGGCTTGTAAAGCAATCAAATCTTCACCCATAATCACGAGATTGCACACTAATCATGAGGGCTTTAACAGGGTTGTAATATTAGGCTTAGGTTCGGGTAGGGAGTGTTTGGGGAATAAGTGACTAGAGTGATGGGAAGCTTGAGTTAATTACTACATACTTCAGAGCACAATCTTTTTCTTGTCTAATACCTCAGTCTTTCAAATTTAACTATTTCGACAAAATTTTCTTTTCTTTCCCTTTTTTTCTTTTTCTTTACTATTTTTTTCTTTTTCTTATTATTATTTTTTTTGACAACTTCCAAACATGAATTCAGATCAAACTTAACACTACCACAACCACCAATTAACTCAAGTTCCATCACACGGATAGACAAATGAAAAGGCTAAACAAAGGGTTAATGGGTCAAGGGATTTGGTGAAACAAGTAAATGGGTAAGGATTCAAAAATAGGCTACTACGGATAAATGTCCTGTAGGTGGGTCCTATGGTTATTCTATGGTTAATCCTAATGCCTCAATCATTTCAATGTGAATCTCGGTCTAGAGTTTCAATATGCAGGCGCTCCATAAGATCTACCATTAGAATGCGTCATTGCACACTTCAAACAAGCAAATAGATCTAATAATATCAAAGAATAGGTTTCTCACATATGGAAACGGTGGAATTAAGTTACCAACATGACACGCGCAAGTTTACTACACCTAAAGTTTGCCACCCCTAGTTAGGTATTCCCTTTTCAACTTTCACAAACCAAATGGGTTTAAACATTTAGGGAATCAACCATGACCAAGAACCTTAACTAATGATTAGTATTTTAGAACGAAATTTTTAAAAAATCCAAATTTTTGTCCAAATTTCCATCCCATCCCCACACTTGGAATACATTGTGCCCAATGTATGGTTGTTTCAAATTCAACAGGACTTCTTGTGATCTTTACCAACCCCAAACACTCCCCTAAGTGCAAAACAAAAATAGCAAATAAAGTCAAAGAAAGTTCACATGGACCTGATGGTAGATGATCTGATAGTGCTTCAATATTGTTATATGGAGACTATAGGTAAACCTGACAAGTACCTCATCAAATATGATTCTAAAATTCCATGTGCTTGCCCACACTTGCGTGTTTGCATCGGCTAACTAAAACTAAAAATAAAAAATAAAAACTAAAAAAATTAATAAAATTCACTTTTGTAGGAATCACGGTTGCATTTAGCATATGCAACAAGCCTTTTAAACCTCTCGATAAGCTCGAGTGGAAGATTGAAGTCTAGTGTGGGTTTTTAGTGAACACACCCATAAAGTTCCAAACAACAAATATCATAAAAAAATAAAAATTACAAACATCTCAAGTTGTCTCCCAAGTAGCGCAAAGTTTTAGGTCTCAGCTAGACCATACCTGTGACCACTCATGGTGGTCGATAGTGGTGCTTGCCTTCTGAGAGTTCTATAACTATTTGCTTTTGTTGATCTAGTGGGTTCCCAACGTCATCCAAACATGGGCTGAACATCGTTGTCTTAACTTGAGCATTTTTAGGATCAGGTAGATCACCAACTTTTTCTTCCATTTGGCTTCTCGTGCTTTATTTCCATCTCCATCACTGGCTCTTTATTTTCTTTTGAATCTACAAACTCTTTCAAGTCCATCTGTTTATCCCTATCATACTTGCAACCATTATCAAAAGTTATATGCTCGATTACATGTAAGATGTAGGGAGGAACACACACGTTAGCCACATTTGTATCAAAAAGTTTATCATTAACAAGATAAGTGATCGCCTTGGAAAACACATCAAAACATAACTTGCGGGTTTCACATGTCATATTAATTGTTCCATCCCGACGGTTGATTTGAGCATTGGCAGTTGCCAAAAATGGTCGACCTAAAATAACCTTTGGTTGCTTGTTTGTTCTTACTTGAGCATAATCAAGCACCATAAAGTCCACCAGGTAGTAGAAATCTCCCAACTTGATTATCACATCTTTTACCATCCCCCGAGAAAGTTTGCAAGTCAAGTCAGCTAACACCAAGGTGGTGTCAACCTCTTGTAAAGGGCCGAACTCATACTGATCATATAAAGCACCAGGCAAGATACTAACACTTGCCCCATAATCCAAGAGTGCCCTTTTTATCTTAAATATCTCCACTTTGATCGGAATGCAGGCTCTCCTAGGTCACTCTCTTCTACTGCATCAACTTCATTTTCCTTACTTGCAACTTGTTTTGAAAAAGAACTAAAGTCGTCAGTGAAAATTTTAGAATTGGGAAGGATACTAACCAAATTAATGTGGACATTTTTCATGTTCTTTGTGGTTGTCCTTTGATGTTGTGGATTCAGTATCATATCACTTGGTAGCTTCCCCGGATCTTTCCTAAGAGCTGCCACTTCTTCTGCTAGTTGACTAACTTGCTTGCTCAAAGCCTCATGACTCTTGCCTCGAACCTTATTAGATTTCTTCATCTCCATTAAAAATCCAAGAGCTCTCTGTTTGTTGGTTCTGCATTTGTTCCTGATGTGCCTTGGTTTTGATTGCTTTGATAATTCCTTTGACCACCCCCATTGTAGCTCCCCTGATTGTACTTACCACTTTGACCCTTTGACCTATTCTGATATTGTTGATGAGAATTACCTTGAAAATTCAGGTTCATCTAGTTGTCTAGGTTACCATATATGAGGTTTGGGTGATTCTTCAAACCAGGATGATAGGTGTTATTATTGGTGTTGCTATATGGCTGTCTATCACCTTATACATAATTCACCTCTTCCACCCCTCATCAAACTTTGAACAATCTCTGGTAGTATATCCAGCTTCACCACATCCCTGTCATGTAGTAAAGGAGCTTGTGACCTTCACTGTAGCCTTACCTGCCGACTGACTTGACCTTGAAGCCCTCTTATCTAAATCATCAACCACATTCCTTGATTTCCTACAAGACTAAGCTTGTCTTTTTGAATGTATGCTCATTCGTTCTAGTAACTCCCAATCATCATCCTCAGTATTTGTCATGAACATTCCTGCACTTGTCCAGTTTACATCTCTCACATCTTCAGTAGATAACCCATCCTAAAAGAGGAAATCAATTCCTATTGGGGAAAGTCGTGATGGGGACAGGTTCTTAACAACTCCTTGAACCTTATCCACGCCTCATGAAACAGCTCATCTTGTTGTTGACTGCATGTCCGAATGGCGGTTTTGGCTTCACTAGTCTTCTGTAGGGTATAATACTCCTCTAAAAAGGCATGTTGCATTTTCTCCCATGTATAAATGCTAGTAGCAAGTAGTGAGTGGAACCAGTTTTTCGCATTTCCTTTAAATGGAAATTAGAACAGAACCAACATCACTTCCTCTAGTGTAAAGCCTTATGCCCCAACGGTCTCACAGATGGCACTGAACTCATTTAGATGTGGATAAGGTTCTTCCTTGGATAACCCATGAAACTCTGGAAGAATAGCGGAACTATTGGATCTAATCTCAAATGACCTCCCTCTAACTTGTGAACTGAATATAGGTGATGTAGCTCCAGCTATAGTGGGGTGAAAATGGCAGTCAACCCCTTGAACGGTAGCTTGGTATGGTTGAAGCCCGAGGTTTTGATTCGCCCAAGAAGATTCTTTCCATCTACCTTGACCTCGGCCCTGATTCTGCCATTACTGCCTTGGTTGTTCATTCTCTTTGTATCGGCCTTGGTTGTTATTGGGTTCATTATATTGCACATTCTCATCAACATATTCATCTTCATACCTATAACTCTGCCCATCTATCTCATCATCCTATGTGTGGATACTCAACCTGTCAAATCTTCCCTCTTCCTCTTTGATCTTGTTAACTCCCCACTGTTGTCTCTGATTCTGTCTTGGAGGTCCTTGTTTGTAAGGGTTTTGTCTTGGTTAAGGGTGAGGATTTTGTCTCTGAGGTGGCTAGTTTTGAGCAATTTCATTTTGTCTTTGCAAGTAGTTTTATGGTTGTAGATTCGAGTCTGCTAATGGGTTATTGGGTTGCTTCAGTGGAGGTTGGTTTTGTGGTGGATTTGGTGCTTGGTCATTAGTGGATTTTTGTTAAATGCTGATGGTGGGTTTGGATTTTTCATCTTACACTCTTTGACTACACTTGTTGATTGATTTTTTGTTCGGGATTGTGCTCGATTTCTTCGAGCGGTCTTCTCAACTTCAAGATCAAACACTAACGGTGACTTGTTCCTTGCATACCGGTTACGCATGCACGGAGCTGTCACTTACACACACAAGCACACCAAGCGTAACAAAGAAAAGAGAGTAAATATATAAGCAAAACAAAACTAAAAATCAAAATAAACACTTTGCGCACTATTTCCCCCGCAACGGCGCCACTTTGATTGCGGTTTTTCAGGCCTAATCAAAAACAATTCATAATGGTCCAAACTCACCTAAGATAGCTAGGGTAAGTCGGGTCGATCCGCAGGGAATATGTGGAAAGTGTGGTTCAATTCATAAAGTGGAAAGCTTTATTGAAAATACATGTAAATTAACTAAATTGCAAAAAGTACTTGAAATTGAAAAGTAAAGTTGATTGTAAACAATTATGGGAAAGAATAATCCCCTCCGGGTTAAAGTTTACAACTTAGACTTGCTTTGATAGTTAAAAGTGGTCACATAGACAAAACCAGGTTGATTCGATTAAAGACAATATATTAAATGAGACTGGTGTTAAAGAAATACTCGAATCATATCCTACGTTTGTATTACCCAACCCATCCAAAATTGACGTTTCCAGATGAAAAGAAATCTAAAATAATCAAAACGGAACAACTAAATTGAAAGCAACACACGTATTTTAGAATCTTTAAACAATAAATAATGTTACTCTACTTAAATTATCATGTTCAAACATTAACTCAACAAAAACCATCAAGTACAAGTCATAGTATAAACCCTAACACCCGGAGAAGATCACGGGTGGATTAGCTGGACATGGAAACGAAAAACAATTCAAAATCGACGTTAAACATTGTATCTAACGTTAAAGATTCAAACCGAATGATAAAAACAAGATCTTGAGCCTTGAAATTGCCTCCGGGAGCCTTTTGGATTACTTGGGGTCGTTCTTGGGAATTGGGATGGCATGGAATGAAAGATCCCCCTGAAAACCTAATTTTTACGCCTTATAAGTTATTTTAGCGCATCACGTACCGTACGTCACTTGAACACCGTAAGTTACTTTATGAGCTATCTGTTCTGTTTTTGAGCTGATGAACCGTAGGTCATCTTTCCACTGTAACTAATGGTTGACCAGCTTTTTCCAATTCTTGTTTTCTTCCTAACATCTTCATTCGGACGCCATTTTCCTCCTCGTTTGCGACACGTTCTTGTAATTGAATTCTCTATCACCTCATTTATCATGATCTTCATTTATCCTCCATGTGCATTCTTCAAAACACATCAAATGATTGTGTTTAACCTACAAAACATCAAATCATTGTAGTTAACATATTAGACACAATCTCTTATACTTAAGTACATTAGATACATTAAAGTTAACCATTTAACCATGATAAATATCATTCAAAGCCCCTTACATCACTTATTGATAAGTTATTGAGTAGCTTTTTGTAACACCCGAAATTTCGATTAGACAAAGAGAAATAATAAGAAGAAAAGAAAAGAAAGCGTTTTGGAAGGAAAAGAAAAGAAAGAAAAAGTGGAGGGGGGTTTTGTGTAAAAAGTACAAAGAAAAGTAAATATCTGATATACATAGGGAAGGCCGCCCACTCTTTTCTCACAACCCCAAATCAGCGAAAGTTTTAGAGATAGAAAGAGCAAACCACGGAAATTTGAAGGAAGAACAAGAAGAAGAAGAGGGCAGATTAGACGTACAAGGTCTCACGGCAACGGGTTTTGAAGAAGCCATACCCAGCAACACAATGTGAGTTCTAAGACCCCTTCTTTTACGCATTTTTGAACGATTTTTGGGGCTGGAACACATAGTGAAACTGTTTTCGAGCCGTGAGCGCTCAATCTGTGTATGTATGTATGAGTATGAGTGTGTGTATGGTCCGCTTGGACTGCTATGCCTAATGTATGTAAGATTTTTAGGACAGATAGATGAATTTCAGCGTGTAGATTGTATGCGTACTGCTGATGTATGTTTTAGAAGTCATTCTTATGAAATGCTTGATGTTTAGTTTGTTCTAAGTAGCTGATATGATAAATCAGTGCTAATGTATGTGGAGATGATGATTTGAGAGCTAAAAAACAGCACAGGTTAAGTGTAGGGTGAACTGCTCATCCGCATGGACTAATGCGGATGACGAGGAAAAGGCGGGTAAGGCAAAATTTCTCATCCGCATTGACCTAATGCGGATAGGTTAGAATGCGGATTAAAGCATTCTTCATCCGCATCGACTTAATGCGGACAAAACAAGAAAATGGCTAAGGCAGTATTCAGCCGCATTGATCTAATGCGGACAAGTCAGGAAGAATGGCCAAGGCATTCTTCAACCGCATTGACCAATGTGGGTAGTATACGAAATACGGTTAAGGCACTTTCCTCAGCCGCATTTGTCTAATGCGGATAGTATGTGAAATGCGGATAAGGCATTCCTCATCCGCATTGACTAATGCGGATGACCAGACAAATGGGGATGAACCAGTTTGTTAAATGCGGATTAAGCTTAGTAAGATCTGATTTATTTGGGTAAACGAGTAACGTAGGCATGATGATGATGATGTTGCATGGGTATACCTACTGTATACCATATATGTATGATGCCTTGTATGATGATGAATGAATGTTATGTGTATGTTCCTTATGATTATGTATGTTTATCTTTCCGAAAACTTTACGAATTATGGAAATGAATGAATGAAGTATTATGTAACGTAAAGTGAAAAATAAGGAAAGAGGAACATGATGACGAACGCATGTATTAATGAATGAATGAAAAGAAATATGATGATGAATACATGCATTAATGAATGAATGAACTAAGTCTTGCAAGCATTGAATTAAGGTAAGGGGTCCTTCTTTGTGATTGACCCTATTCATGGTGCCTCTACCGCTTACCTACTAGTACTGTGGCATACGCTCTATTGATTCACGGCCCAGTAGCTAAGATTGATCGGGGTATAGCATATGGTAGTGGTACAAAAAGTATTCAATGTGCAAGCAAAGATGAACGGGATCCTTGTCATTCGACCACAGCAATCATAGTCAAGTGCTATGAAGTGGGTAAAGCCTGACAGGATCCATGTGAGAACTGAAAGATAATGATGTATAACGAACGATGAAGATAATAAAGAATATTATCTGTATGTACGTATGATGTATGATCATGTGAAAGAGAGGAATGGTTTATAATGTAAATAAAGTATGTTTATTTTAAAACTAGAACTGACTCAGCAACGCTGACTTTTTATGTTTTTCCAGTTGGCAGGTAGTGTTGCTGGGGATGGCACGAGGCGAGTACTCAGCTCGTTGGGGATGGCATTCTCCTTTTGATAATGCTGCCACGCAATGTGTTGTGGGCCCATAATGCACGCAACACATTATGTTGCATGCAAGTGCAAGATTCCTTTAGGATCCCGATAAACGGGATTACTTAAGGAATCTTCTTTATGATGAAAAATTTAATATTTCTATAATAGAGGTCACTGTTTATGACCATTTTGTAATCAGTAACGATGTAATCTTTTATACAAGCTTTTATGATCAAATGAAATGTATCTTTTGAATGTTTCCGCTGCAGTGTTTATTTTAGATGTTTATAGATATATACCAAATGTATGTTTTATGTGCAATGAACGACCAACTGTGAGGTGCCCGGAAAAGGGGGGCCTTACAAGTTGGTATCAGAGCCAAAGTTTAAGTGAAATGGGTAAATTTTCCAAATAAACCTAAACTTAAACTGAAAATGGGACAGAAAGGAAGAGAATGCCATCTGAGTAGTTGCGTGCCATCAGGTATTTTCTTAAAGATTAACTGGTATTATGTGCGCATGTGATGTGATTTATGTGTACTGTTAGATTTAGATACTAATTAGTCAGGACGGATGATGCTCGGGGTGTGAAGAGTAGAGTAAGAGGCTAATCACAGCTGGCCAATGTAATTAGGGACTTACCATACTTGACATAAACTGAGCTATTTCCTTGAATGACCGTGTTTGTATTTGAACCTTTCAGTGTGATAGAGAATGGCTGGTGGTAGATCTTCTAAGGCCTCACGGGGTGGAGGTGGTGGCGGACGTGGTGCTGAGCCGCGAGCCACAAGAGGAAGACCTAGGGTAGAGAAAGTGGTTCATGAGGAAAACGAGACCCCCCATCAAGAGGGAGTAGACGAGAGCGCTAACTTGAGGGCCTCGGTAAAGAGGCAGTGGTTGAAGAGGTGCATCAGGTCATGCAGACGATCTTACCGTCTGTGGTGACCGAAGTAATTAAGGCTGTCAGGGAAGATGAAAGGCAAGGGAGGAACCGGTCCTCGGGGAGACCACATCGACAAGAGCCGGAAACGGTTCTATATGATAATGAAGAGGAAGAGGAGGAGGAGCCGGTACGGGAGACAACACGGGGTTGTAACTACAGGGCGTTTACGAGGTGCAAGCCCCCTACTTTTGACGGTTCTGGCACTGCGGCTGATGCTCACCAATGGGTGATAGAAATGGAGGTTGTCCTCGATATTAGTGATTACCAGGAGGACAAGAAGGTGAAGTTTGCTACCCACTCTTTCACGGGGTCGGCTTTGTGCTGGTAGGACAATATAGTCCAAGCCAAAGGTAGCAGGGCCATAGGGAAAATGAAGTGGGCCGAGTTAAAAAGGATGGTGATCGAGGAGTTCAGTCCTCGTCGAGAAATGGACAAAGTCAAGAGAGAGTTCCTGCAGTTGGAGGCGGGAACGATGACCCACCAACAATACACCACCAAGTTCAATGAAATGGCGCGGTTGGTGCCGGATCAGATGACGCCGGTGTCTCGAAAGATCAACCGGTATATTCAGGGGCTGCCAGCTGACATCCGCAGGCATTTGATTACTGCTCGACCGAGCACCTTTAGGTCGGCAGTGGATTTGGCTGGGAGATTATATGATGAACGGGCTGTGGTGGTAAAGGCTGAGATTAGTAAGAAGGGAGGTGGTGAGAGAAACTGGCAAGGGAAGAGGTTTGGTCGAGGTGATACTTCGACGAGTAACAAGAAGACAAGGGTGGATGACCGCCGTGTGGTCATGTCAGGAGCAGGGTTGAGGAAGTGTGGCCAGTGTGGAAGGGAGCACTCGGGGGAGTGCAAGTGGGGATCAAACATCTGTTTCAGATGCGGGAAGGCAGGGCATATGTTAAGGGATTGCCGAACAGGCAAATGTTTTAACTGTGGGGAAAGTGGTCATATGAGCAGAGACTGCAAGCAGCCGAGGGCAGAGGGATCAGGGGTGAAAAAGACGGGAGGTGAAAAACCGAGAGCAAAGTCCAGGGCATTCACGATGACGCAGGAGGAGGCCAGGACGGACCCTGATGTTGTGTCTGGTACGTTTTTGGTGAACCAAACTTTAGCCTCTGTATTATTTGATTTGGGTGCCAGTAGGAGTTTTATTTCTGCTGCCTTCTGTACTAAGCTGCCTGTTAGTAATAGACGTGTTGATGTGCCCCTTGATGTAGAAACTGCCATAGGAAAGTCTACTAGGATCTCTGAGGTGATAGAGGGTTGTGATGTTGAATTGGAGGGCCACAAATTTCCGGTTAGACCCTTCGCTATGACTTTAGGTGGTTTTGATTTGGTGCTTGGGATGGATTGGCTGGCAAACTTTGAGGCAAACATCGTGTGTCGCAAGAAGATGATTCAATTGATAGCGCCCGGCGGTGGTGCAGTGACAGTTTATGGTGATCGGGTTACTACGATCCCAAAGGTGATCTCAATGGCTGTGGCGGGAAAATGTATGAGGCGTGGGTGCAGCGCCTACTTATGTTATGTGAAAGATGTGGAAACGCCAACACCACAACTATCTGATGTTCCGATTGTGCGTGATATTCCAGACGTGTTCCCGGAAGACTTATTGGGATTTCCACCTGACCAAGAGATCGAGTTCCAGATTGACCTGATACCGGGTGCTCAACCTGTCGCCAAGGCACCGTATCGATTAGCCCCGATGGAAATGAAAGAGTTGATGGAACAGTTGCAAGAGCTGTTGGATAAGGGGTTCATTAGACCGAGTATCTCACCTTGGGGTGCTCCGGTCCTGTTTGTGAAGAAGAAAGACGGTAGTATGAGGATATGCATCGACTACCGTGAGCTGAACAAGTTGACGGTGAAAAATAGATACCCCTTGCCAAGAATCGATGATTTATTTGATTAGCTACAAAGCGCCAGTTGGTTTTCACGAATAGACCTTCGATCGGGCTACCATCAGCTGAAAGTAAAGGAACAAGACATCCCTAAAACAGTTTTTCGTACGCGCTACGGTCACTACGAGTTTCTTGTCATGTCATTTGGTCTGACTAATGCGCCAGCTATTTTTATGGATTTGATGAACCGAGTGTGTCGGCCGATGTTGGATAAATCAGTGATTGTATTTATTGACGATATCCTGATTTATTCAAGAAGCGAAACGGAGAATGCCGGTCACATTCGAGAAGCACTAGAAACGTTGAGAAGGGAGAAATTGTACGCTAAGTTCTCCAAGTGCGCATTTTGGTTGCGTGAAGTTCAGTTCTTGGGTCACGTGGTTAATCCGGAGGGGATTATGGTTGATCCGGAAAAGGTGGAAGCAGTAATGTAATGGAAGTCTCCAAAGACGCCATCTGAGATCCTTAGTTTCTTGGGCTTGGCGGGCTACTACAGAAGATTAATTCAAGACTTCTCCAAGATTGCTTCTCCACTGACTAAGTTGACCCGGAAAGATGTGAAGTTTGTATGGGGTCAAGCTCAAGAGAAGGCGTTTGAAGAATTGAAGACGAGGTTGACCCAAGCTCCAGTATTGGCATTACCTGATGGAAGCGATGACTTGGTGGTTTATTCTGATGCTTCCTACTCGGGTTGGGGTGCGTACTAATGCAAAGGGGAAAGGTGAAAGCCTATGCATCCCGACAGCTGAAAGTTCATGAGGTTAATTATCCTACCCATGATTTAGAGCTAGCAGCTGTGGTCTTTGCATTAAAGATTTGGAGGCACTACCTCTACGGAACGAAGTGCACTATCTTCACAGACCACAAGAGCTTGAAGTACTTCTTCGAGCAAAAAGACTTAAATATGAGGCAGAGGCGATGGTTGGAGCGGATAAAAGACTATGATTATGAAATCCATTACCATCCGGGCAAAGCCAACGTGGTGGCTGATGCCCATAGCCGAAAGGAGAGGCCCGGGCCGATACGGGTGAAGGCATGCCAACTGATCATGACCTCGGATGTGATGAAGCAAGTCAAAGAGTTTCAAGATGAGGCACTGAAGGAAGATCATCTTAACTCAGAACGAATGAGAGGTCTGGTCGTGGAACTGGGTGAAAACACGTTTGGTGTTAAGACTCGATTTGGGCGGATGTTGATTCCTCGTTTTGGGGATATACGAATGAAGATTATGGACGAAGCCCATAAAACTCGATACTCCATTCATCCCGGTACTACCAAGATGTACCAAGACATGAAGAAAGATTACTGGTGGTCGGGTATGAAGCGTGATGTGGTGGAGTATGTGAGTAAATGTCTTACTTGTTTGCAAGTAAAGGCATAACATCAGAAGCCGTATGGGAAGATTCAACCTTTGGATATACCGGAATGGAAGTGGGAGCACATCACCATGGATTTCATTACGAAGCTGCCGCGTACTCCGAAAGGGTATGATGCGATATGGGTGATTGTTGATCGTCTGAGGAAGAGTGCTCACTTCCTACCAATACGCGAGACATACTCCTCCGAGAGGTTGGCCGATCTTTTCATCAAAGAGATTGTGACTCGTCATGGTGTACCAGTGTCAATTGTGTCGGATCGTTACACTCGGTTTACATCCAAATTCTGGAAGAAATTCCACGATGCTATGTGGACGAGGAAACATATCAGTACGGCTTATCATCTCCAAACTGATGGTCAGTTGGAAAGGACCATTCAGATGTTAGAAGACATGCTCCGGGCATGTGTGATTGATTTTGGGGGAAGTTGGGATGACCACCTACTGTTAGCTGAATTCTCGTACAATAACAGCTATCATGCCAGTATTGGTATGCCACCTTACGAGATGCTATATGGTAGGAGATGCAGGACACCCGTCTGTTGGGGCGATATTGGTCAAAAGGAATTGGGAAGCGTCGAGGTGATCGGGGCTACGGCTGAAAAGCTTGAAAGGATCAAGGCCTACATGAAGGCGGCCAAAGACAGTCAGAAGTCGTATGCCGATAAACGACGCAGGCCGATCGAATTCCAGGTGGGTGACTGGGTTATGTTAAAGGTCTCGCCTTGGAAAGGAATCATTCGGTTCCTAAAGCGGGGCAAGTTGAGTCCGCGGTACATAGGCCCTTTCCGAATCATTGCTCGAGTAGGAGAGGTGGCCTATAGATTGGAGTTGCCGGATGAGCTAAGTGGAATTCACCCTACCTTCCACGTATCTCATCTGAGAAAGTGTCTAGCCGATGAAGAAATGATCGTTCCACTGGAAGACATCGAGGTAGACGAACGGCTCAACTATGTAGAGCAACCAGTGGCGATCATCGATCGCAAGGAGAAGAGGTTAAGAAATAAAGTGGTTCCCCTGGTGCGTGTACAGTGGCGGCACAGGAAGGGATCTGAGTCAACGTGGGAAACTGAAGAAGAAATGAGGCAGCATTACCCACGATTGTTCGAGGAATAACAAGTTTCGGGGGCGAAACCTTTATAATGGGGGGTGGACTTGTAACACCCGAAATTTTGATTAGACAAAGAGAAATAATAAGAAGAAAAGAAAAGAAAGCATTTTGGAAGGAAAGGAAAAAAAAAAAAATGGAGGGGGGTTTTGTGTAAAAAGTACAAAGAAAAGTAAATATCTGATATACATAGGGAAGGCTGCCCACTCTTTTCTCACAACCCCAAATCAGCGAAAGTATTAGAGAGAGAAAGAGCAAACCACGGAAATTTAAAAGAAGAACAAGAAGAAGAAGAGGGCAGATTCGAGGTACAAGGTCTCACGGCAACGGGTTTTGAAGAAGCCATACCCAGCAACACAATGTGAGTTCTAAGACCCCTTCTTTTACGCATTTTTGAATGATTTTTGGGGCTGGAACACATAGTGAAACTGTTTTCAAGCCGTGAGCGCTCAATCTGTGTATGTATGTATGAGTATGAGTGTGTGTATGGTCCGCTTGGACTGCTATGCCTAATGTATGTAAGATTTTTAGGACAGATAGATGAATTTCAGCGTGTAGATCGTATGCGTACTGCTGATGTATGTTTTAGAAGTCATTTTTATGATATGCATGATGTTTAGTTTGTTCTAAGTAGCTGATATGATAAATCAGTGCTAATGTATGTTGAGATGATGATTTGAGAGCTGAAAAACAGCACAGGTTAAGTGTAGGGTGAACTGCTCATCCGCATGGACTAATGCGGATGACCAGGAAAAGGCGGGTAAGGCAAAATTTCTCATCCGCATTGACCTAATGCGGATAGGTTAGAATGCGGATTAAAGCATTCTTCATCCGCATCGACTTAATGCGGACAAAACAAGAAAATGGCTAAGGCAGTACTCAGCCGCATTGATCTAATGCGAACAAGTCAGTAAGAATGGCCAAGGCATTCTTCAACCGCATTGACCAATGCGGGTAGTATATGAAATACGGTTAAGGCACTTTCCTCAGCCGTATTTGTCTAATGCGGATAGTATGTGAAATGCGGATAAGGCATTCCTCATCCGCATTGACTAATGCGGATGACCAGACAAATGCGGATGAACCAGTTTGTGAAATGCGGATTAAGCTTAGTAAGATCTGATTTATTTGGGTAAGCGAGTAACGTAGGCATGATGATGATGATGTTGCATGGGTATACCTACTGTATACCATATATGTATGATGCCTTGTATGATGATGAATGAATGTTATATGTGTGTTCCTTATGATTATGTATGTTTATCTTTCCGAAAACTTTACGAATTATGGAAATGAATGAATGAAGTATTATGTAACGTAAAGTGAAAGATAAGGAAAGAGGATCATGATGACAAATGCATGTATTAATGAATGAATGAAAAGAAAGGTGATGATGAATACATGCATTAATGAATGAATGAACTAAGTCTTGCAAGCATTGAATTAAGGTAACGGGTCCTTCTTTGTGATTGGCCCTATTCATGGTGCCTCTACCGCTTATCTACTAGTACTGTGGCATACGCTCTATTGATTCACGGCCCAGTAGCTAAGACTGATCGGGGTATAGCATATGGTAGTGGTACAAAAAGTATTCAATGTGCAAGCAAAGATGAACGGGATCCTTGTCATTCGACCACAGCAATCATAGTCAAGTGCTATGAAGTGGGTAAAGCCTGACAGGATCCATATGAGAACTGAAAGATAATGATGTATAAGGAACGATGAAGATAATAAGAATATTATCTGTATGTACGTATGATGTATGATCATGTGAAAGAGAGGAATGGTTTATAATGTAAATAAAGTATGTTTATTTTAAAACTAGAACTCACTCAGCAACGCTGACTTTTTATGTGTTTCCAGTTGGCAGGTAGTGTTGCTGGGGATGGCACGAGGCGACTACTCAGCTCGTTGGGGATGGCATTCTCCTTTTGATAATGCTGCCACACAATGTGTTGTGGGCCCATAATGCACACAACACATTATGTTACATGCAAGTGCAAGATTCCTTTAGGATCCCGATAAAAGGGATTACTTAAGGAATCTTCTTTATGATGAAAAATTTAATATTTCTATACTAGAGGTCACTGTTTATGACCATTTTGTAATCAGTAACGATGTAATCTTTTGTACAAGCTTTTATGATGAAATGAAATGTATCTTTTGAATGTTTCCGCTGTAGTGTTTATTTAAGATGTTTATAGATATATACCAAATGTATGTTTTATGTGCAATGAACGACCAACTGTGAGGTGCCCGGAAAAGGGGGGGCCTTACACTTTTTCAGTTCCATATTTTCTTCTCTTGATTCCCTCAAAACTCTCCTCAATGCCACGTTGTCATCCATGAGTTCGTCGATATGCTTTGTAAGGCCCCACTCCCGGGCACCTCACAGTTGGTCACTCATCGCATAAAACATATAATTTCATTAACATTATAAACATTGCAGCGGAAACTAGTAAATAACTTTTCATTTTTCTATAAACACTTTTGCAAAGTAATACAGCACTCATTATAAAATATCGTTTGTTTGCATTACAATACAAAAGCATTAAACAAAAGAATGCCATCCTAAAAGAGTTGAGTAGCCGCCTCGTGCCATCCTTAGCAATACTACCTGCCAACTGGAAACACATAAAAAGTCAGCATTGCTGAGTGAGTTATAGTTTTATAATAAAACATACTTTTTTTTCGTTAAACCGTTCTTACATACATGCGGTCACACATCATATGTACACATAGATAATATCATTTTTATCTTCATCACTCATTCATTAGCCTTCGTTCATATACGGTACATCGTTGACATTCACATTCATTACTTTCATTCACATTCATTCATAAACTCTTTCTTTCGTTCGTACGTTTCTTACTTTCATTCATACATTCATTACATTCATTCGTACGTTCATTACTTTCGATGACATGTACAATACCCCAAACATTATGCACTAGTGTTGGTGCTGGACCTGTGGTAATTAATCACGAACATTGTGCACGAAGCTGATCCAGTCACCTAGGGCAAGTACATTCACCACTTACCTTTCCTCTTTCCTTACGGATCAATGCCATGTGCTATACCCCGAACATTGTGCATGAAGCTGGTTACTGGGCCTGAGGTCTTTCATAGACCTCGAACATTGTGCACGAAGCTAACTCCAGTACCTAGGGCAAGCGGCAAGGATCCCATACACATGGTCAATCACAAGGATTGGACCCCTAGTGCGTATCCTTCTGGGGTAGCTAACCCGCACACGGTTGAGCTAACACCTTTCATTGGGTGTGAACCTCCATACATTTGCTTGCAAGCCTTTCTTACTTTTATTCACTCATTCATTAATGCATGCATTCTTTCATTTCGTTCCTCTTTTCATTATCTTCCACTTTACGTTACATAATAATTTTCATTCATTCATTATCATAACACGTAAAGCCATGGGAAAGATAAACATACATCATAACGAGGAACATCGACATTTAACAGTCACCAGGCATCACCATCACACATGGGCTACATCATACTTAACATACATACATCATGCATAACATGCAACGCTATCATCGTCATGCCCAACATAACTTCTAAAGCCTCGACGGCCATCTTACATGCACTTATGGGAACTACCACATCATTACTTACCCCTGCTCTTTTCCCCAAAAGTTAGTAATTAAACTATGCCTCTCCTCGTACACAACAGCCCTATTTGGCGATTGGGCACCCTTCAGTCGCATGGCCTCCATGCGACTGAACATCATGCGACTAGACCAATACGAATGAACTCCCATGTGACTGAACCTCCAATCGTGCGAATGGACACTATGCGAATGGACCTATGTGATTAAGCTCTCAGTCGTGCGAATGAACACCTATGCGACTGAGCATCCATGCGACTGGACTCTCAGTCGCATGACTCCCCATGCGACTGGACCCCCAGTCGTGCGACTGAACCTCAGTCGTGCGTTTGGACCTCAGTCGTCCTTCAGTCTGCTGATTAGCCCTCCAGTCGCCTAGCCCTAACTGGGCGCAGACTGCAGTTCATCCCGAACTGCAGCCGCGACTTTCGACCTCCAAACCCTTCCAAACTCATTCTAAGCCCAAATCAATCCTCCTAAACCTTAGGGAATCATACTATGACACCATTCAAGCATACACAAGCCAGAAATCACACTCTAAACGCACTATACACAATCACTCCCAAATGGGTCAAACACACACATTTCAAAAACGGGTTTCTATGTGTTCCAGCCCTAAAATCTGTTGAAAACAAGTACAATAGGGGTCCTAGAACTCCCACAAACAAGAAGAAGATGAAGAGCTTCGTTTGGACAAGCTACACGACGAATTTCGAGCCCGAATCGACCCGAATCAACCCTTTCTTCCTCTCTTCTTCCTTTCTCTTTTCTCTCTTTCTTTTGTGGCTGATATGAGTGTGTGGGGAGGGGGAAATGGGCTGCCTCTCCCTTAACATGTCCCCATTTGCCCAACTTTCGTGCGTTGGTGGGTTTGGTCCCTCGACTTTGGATTTTATTTCTTTTTCTTCTTTCGTCGGCTACAAAGTAAATATCCGGGTGTTACAAGTCCACCCCTTGATATAGGTTTCGTCCCCGAAACCTGTTATTCCTCAAACAAACGTGGGTAATGTTGTTTCATTTCTTCTTCGGTCTCCCATGTTGACTCAGATCCCTTCCTATGCTTCCATTGTACACGCACAAGAGGAACCACTTTATTTCTAAACCTCTTCTCTTTTCGATCGATGATCGCCACTGGTTGCTCCACATAATTGAGCCGTTCGTCTACCTCGATATACTCCAGTGCAACAATCATATCCTCATCTGCCAAACACTTCCTTAGATGAGATACGTGGAATGACGGGTGAATTCTACGCAACTTATCTGGTAACTCTAGTCTATAGGCCACCTCTCCTACTCGAGCAATGATTCGGAAAGGGCCTATGTACCTCGGGCTCAACTTGCCCTGTTTTCTGAACAGAATGATACCCTTCCAAGGTGAGACCTTTAACATAACCTGGTCACCCACCTGGAACTCAATTAGTCTGTGTCGTTTATCAGCATACGACTTCTGTCTATCTTTGGCTGCCTTCATGAAGGCCTTTATCTTTTCAAGCTTTTCAGTCATAGCCTCGATTACCTCAACGCTCCCTAACTCCTTATGACCAATATCACCCCAACATACGGGTGTCCTGCATCTCCTACCGTATAGCATCTCATAAGGTGGCATACCAATGGCATGATAGCTGTTATTGTATGAGAATTCAGCTAACGGTAAGTGGTCATCTCAACTTCCCCCAAAATCAATCACACATGCCCGAAGCATGTCCTCTAATGTCTGAATGTTCCTCTCCGACTGACCATCAGTCTGGGGATGATAAGCCATGCTAATATGTAACCTCGTCCCCATCGCATCGTGGAATTTCTTCCAGAATTTGGATGTAAACCGGGTGTCACGATCAGACACAATAGACACCGGCACACCGTGACGAGTCACAATCTCCTTAATGGAATGATCCGCAAACCTCTCGGATGAATATTTTTCACGTATCGGTAGGATGTGAGCACTCTACGTCAAGCGGTCAACAATCACGCATATAGCATCGTACCCGTTCGGAGTACAAGGTAGCTTCGTAAGGAAATTCATGGTGATGTGTTCCCACTTCCATTCTGGTATATCCAAAGGTTGGATCTTCCCATACGGCTTTTGAGGTTCGGCCTTCACTTGAAAGCAAGTAAGGCATTTACTCACATACTCTACCACATCACGCTTCATACCCGGCCACCAATAGTCTTTCTTCATGTCTTGATACATCTTTGTAGCACCAGGATGAATAGGGTATCGAGTCTTGTGTGCTTCATCCATAATCTTCCCCCGTAGATTTCCAAAACAAGGAATCCATATTCGTTCAAACCGGGTCCTAACACCAAATGTGTTTTCACCCAACTCCGCAACCAGACCTCTCATTCTTTTAGAGTTAAGATGATCTTCTTTCAATGCCTCATCTTGAAACTCTATGACTTGCTTCATCACGTCAGAGGTCATAATCAACTGGTACGCTTTCACCCGAATCGGCTCGGGCCTTTCCTTTCGGCTAAGGGCATCCGCCACCATGTTGGCTTTGCCCGGATGATAATGGATCTCACAATCATAATCTTTTATGAGCTCCAACCATCTCCTCTGCCTCATGTTCAGGTCTTTCAGCTCGATGAAATACTTCAAGCTCTTGTGGTCAGTGAATATGGTGCACTTCGTCCCGTAGAGATAGTGCCTCCAAATATTTAACGCAAAGACCACCGCTGCTAGCTCCAAGTCATGAGTAGGATAGTCAACCCCATGGACCTTTAACTGTCGGGATGCATAGGCTATAACTTTCCCCTCTGCATTAACACGCACCCAAATCCCGAGTAGGAAGCATCAGAATAAACCACTAGATCTTCACTTCCATCGGGTAATGACAGAACAGGAGCTTGGGTCAATCTCGTCTTCAATTCTTCAAACGCCTTCTCTTGAGGTTGACCCCATACAAACTTTACATCTTTCTGGGTCAACTTGGTTAGTGGAGAAGCGATCTTGGAAAAGTCTTGGATGAATCTTCTGTAGTAGCCCGCCAAACTCAAGAAACTACGGATCTCGGATGGCGTCTTTGGAGACTTCCATTGCATCACCGCTTCCACCTTTGCCGGAGCCACCATAATCCCCTCCGGATTCACCACGTGACCCAAGAATTGAACTTCGCGAAACCAGAACGCGCACTTGGAGAACTTGGCATACAGTTTCTTCCTTCTCAACATCTCCAACACTTCTCGAATGTGACGGGCATGCTCTATCTCGCTCCTTGAATAAATCAGGATATTATCAATAAACACAATCACTGATTTATCCAACATCGGCCGACACACTCGGTTCATCAGATCCATAAAAGCAGCTGCCGCATTGCTCAAACCAAAGAACATGACAAGAAACTCGTAGTGACCATAGCGCGTATGAAAAGCTGTTTTAGGAATATCTTGCTCTTTCACCTTTAGCTGATGGTAGCCCGATCGAAGATCTATCCGTGAAAATCAACTGCCGCCTTGAAGCTGATTGAACAAATCATCAATCCTCGTTAACGGATACGATTCTTCACTGTCAGCTTGTTCAACTCACGGTAGTCTATACACATCCTCATACTACCATCTTTCTTCTTCACAAATAAGACCGGCGCACCCTAAGGTGAGATACTCGGTCTAATGAACCCCTTGTCAAGTAGCTCTTGCAACTGCTCCATCAATTTCTTCATCTCCGTTGGAGCCAACCGATACGGTACCTTGGCAACGGGTTGGGCACCCGGTATCAGATCAATCTGAAACTCAATCTCTCGATCAGATGGCACTCCTAACATGTCTTCGGGAAACACATCTGGAAAGTCACACACAACCGGTACCTCAGTTAGTTGTGGTGTGGGCGTATCCACATCCTTCACATATGCCAAGTAGGCACTACATCCATGCCTCATGCACTTTCCCGCCACCGCCATGGAGATCACTTTCGGGATCGTCGTGACCCGATCCCCATAAACAGTTACTGAACTCCCATCAGGTGCTATCAATCGAATCATCTTCTTTCGACACACTATATTCACCTTGAAGTCCGCCAGCCAATCCATCCCATGTACCAAGTGGAAGGCACCTAAGGTCATCACAAATGGTCTAACCGGAAATTTACGACCCTCTAACTCCACATCACAACCCTCTAGCAACTCTGAAATTCTAGTAGACTTACCTATGACAGTTTCTACATCAAATAGCGCATCAACACATTTACTACTAACAGGCAGCTTAGCACAGAAAGCAGCAGAAATAAAACTTCTACTGGCACCCGAATCAAACAACACAGAAGCTAAAGTTTGGTTCACCAAAAACGTACCGGACACAACATCAGGGTCCGTCCTAGCCTCCTCTTGCATCATGGTGAATGCCCTGGTGCTCGCTCTCGGTCCTTCGCTTCCCGTCTTCTTCACCCCGGAACCTCGGCCCTTGGCGTCTTACAGTCTTTACTCATGTGACCACTTTCCCCACAGTTGAAGCACCTTGCGCCCTTACAATCTCTAGCCATATGACCAGGCTTCCCACACTTGAAATAGACGTTCAACCCCCATCTACACTCGTCACTGTGCTCCTTCCCACATTTGCCACACTTTTTCAGTCCCGTACCTGGTGTGGCTACTCGGCGATCATCCATCCGTGTCCTCTTGCTACTCGTCGAGGCATCACCCCGACCAAACCTGTTTCCACCCCAGTTTCGATCACCACCACCCTTCTTAATACCTTTTGCCATTACCACTACCACCCGTTCATCGTACAGTCTTCCCGCTAAGTCCACCGCCAACCTAAACGTGCTCGGTTGGGTAGCGATCATGTGCCTGTGAATATCCGCGGGCAAACCCTGAATGTACCTCTTAATCTTTTATGACAGAGGCATCACCTGATCTGGCACCAGACGTGCCATCTCGTTGAACTTTGTAGTGTACTGCTAATGTGTCATCGTTCCCGCCTCCAGCTGCAGGGACTCCCTCTCGACCTTATCCATTTCCCGGTGAGGGCAAAAGTCCTTAATGACCAACCTCTTCAGCTCTGACCATCTCATCCTACCAATAGCCCTGCTGCCCTTGGCTTGGACTATTGTCCCACCAGCATAAAGCCGAGTCCACAAAAGAATGGGCAGCAAACTTTACATTTTGATCCTCCTGCAATCGCTGATATTCAAAACAGCCTCTATTTCTCTCACCCATCAGTGAGCCGCAACAGCAGTGCTGTTTCCATCAAAAGTAGGGGGCTTACACCTTTGAAATGCCCTGTAGTTACAGCCCCGTGCCGACTCCTACACAGGCTCCTCCTCCTCCTCATTATCAGAAGGAATCATCTCAGTCCCGGGTTGTTCCCGTCCTCCGAGGACCGATTCCTCTCTTGCCTTTCCCCTTCCCGCACTGCCTTTATCACTTCGGTCACCACAGACGGTAAGATCGTCTGCATGACCTGATGCACCTCTTTGACCACCGCCACTTTCACCGAGGCCCTCAGATTTGTACTCTCGTCACCACCCTTCGGATGAGGGGTCTCGGGTCCCTCAGGAACCACCTTCTCAACTCTAGGTCTCCCACTCTTGGGCCGTGATGCAGCACCAAGTCCACCACGTGAGGCTTTGGATGATCTACCACCGGCCATCCTCTATCACACACTGAAAGATTCAAACACCAACACGGTCATTCAAGGAAATAGCTCAGTTTATGTCAAGTATAGTAAGTTCCTAATTACAGTGGCCAGTTATGATTAGCCAGTTACTTTACTCTTCGTACCCCGAGCATTACCTGTCTTGACTACATCAGTATCTAAATCTACCAGCAACACATAAACACATAACATGCGCACATAGTACCGGTTATATTTAAGAAAATACCTGATGGCACGCAGCTACTCAGATTGGCAACCATTCCCTTTCCGTCCCATTTTCAGTTTAAGTTTAGGTTTATTTTAAAATTTTACCCGTTTCACTTAAACATTGTCTCTGATACCAACTTGTAAGGCCCCGTTCCCGGGCACCTCACAGTTGGTCACTCATCGCATAAAACATATAATTTCATTACCATTATAAACATTGCAACAGAAACTAGTAAATAACTTTTCATTTTTCTATAAACACTTTTGTAAAGTAATACAACACTCATTACAAAATATCGTTTGTTTGCATTACAATACAAAAGCATTAAACAAAAGAATGTCATCCCAAAAGAGCTGAGTAGCCGCCTCGTGCCATCCTCAGCAACACTACCTGCCAAGTGGAAACACATAAAAAGTCAGGGTTGATGAGTGAGTTCTAGTTTTATAATAAAACATACTTTTGTTTCGTTAAACCGTTCTTACATACATGCAGTCACACATCATACGTACAGATAGATAATATCATTATTATCTTCATCATTCATTCATTAGCTTTCGTTCATTTACCGTACATCGTTAACATTCATATTCGTCACTTTCGTTCACATTCATTCATAAACTCTTTCTTCCGTTCGTACGATTCTTACTTTCATTCATACATTCATTACATTCATTCGTACGTTCATTACTTTCGATGACATGTACAATGCCCCGAACTATAAGGATTCCTAGAAGTCTGATGCCGCCAAAACACTCTTGTAACTATCTACTGATCAAGATATCAGCTGAAGACAACAGCTGAAGACATCAGCTGAAGACAACAGCTGAAGGTAACAGCTGACGACAACAGCTGACAACATCAGCTGAAGACAACAGCTGAAGGTAACAGCTGAAGGTAACAGCTGAAGGTAACAGCTGAAGACAACAGCTGAAGATATCAACTGAAGACAAAGTCTGAAGACAAAGTCTGAAGACAGTTTTCAGTAGTTGTCATAACAACTGAAGAAGTACTCTTCAGTAGTTGTGATGATCCTCATTCAGTAGTTATCACAACAGCTAAAGAAGTATTCTTCAGTAGTTGTGCTAGTCTTCTTTCAGTAGTTTTATGCAAATGACAAGTCTTCCTGCATGCTGCACAGAACATGAAGTAGTATTGCTACTGAAGTTTTACACCACTTCAGAAACATTCTAAGTGTAAAATCTTCTGTAGCCAAGACCAATATCTTCTGAAGCCAAAAATGTAGTCTTCCTTAGCTTCAAGACAAAGTCTTCCGAAGCCAAAAACCAAGACAGATTCTTCTGAAGACTTTTATCATACATGCTTTTATCTGATGTACTTTTTCTGTAAAAGTTGAACCACTTTGCCGCTGCCCACTCTGGTTGGTCACCAACTTATATGAGTTGGTGAAAAGGTCCATGCTTTAAGAAACTGTACATTGAGGTCTTGGGTCAAACCTTTCTACTTAATATACCTTTATCCTTTTTGTAATATATTAGGATGTGAGCTATGGCATGTCATAGTCACTAGCCAAAAGGCAATCTGCCTTTTGACTCTACATGGATTGTGTTGTCCAATTCATGTATCCAGCTGGCCTTCAAAGTATGGTCGTCTGTAGGTTGTAGTATATAGTATCTCAAAGTCTTGTAATGTATGCATGCTGAATGCTTGTAACTTTGAATTTGAGAAGCAATACACAACATCCTTGAAAACCAACCACTAGTGTTGTCATCTTGTTCTTTCTTTCTGAGTTTACTTTTGTATTCTTAGCATCATCATAACCGGTTCATCATTTGATCTGTTAATTGTTTTAATACACTCTCCTCATTATGTTGTTGTGTTATAAAAGTGCAAACCCCTTCACCCGGTCCTGCATTTGGTATCAGAGCGTCCAGGCTCTTGATATAAGATCTCACCATCTTAATATCCCTCACACACACAAAATACTTAACAACTCAAATGGTAGCTCTTTCTAAAGCTGATATGGAAACTGGTACTATGACCAAGTCCCCACTGATCACTCCTGAAGATTTTGACATATGGTGCACAAGAATGGAAGGCTTCATCAAGTGTCAAGATTCAAGGATGTAGGACTCAGTTATCAATGGTCCCTTCATACCAAGACTACTTATGCTAATGGTAATCGTACCATCCCTAAAGATGTAGATGATTACTTAGAAGAAGACAGGAAGAGAATAGAGCTTGATCAAAGGGCCATGACTTGTCTTCAAACTGCTCTTCCAAACTCCATCTACAGAGGCTTCAAGAAGTGCAAGACAGCTAAAGATCTATGGGAAGCACTGAAGCTCATGTATGAAGGATCCAAGGAAACTAAAGAGAACAAGAAGGATTTCTTGAAGCAGCAGTTTGAAAACTTCACGACTCAACAATACTTCAGGTATGTTGAGATAGTGGACACTGTAGTGGATATTGGAGTAACTCTTGAGAACAGACACATAGTAAGGAAGTTCATGTCTTCTCTTCCTAAAATATGGACACATTATTGTGTTGTGATAAAGAGAACTTCCGATCTTAAAACTCTTACTCTTACAGAGTTGTATGGTATCCTGAGTGCATTCCAGATGGAGATGAACATGGAAAATTCCTCTGGTAACTCCAATAACCAACTGAGTTCAGCTCTTCATGTGAATGAAAGGGAATGCATTGAACCACAACATCAGTTGTTATGCTACCCTGACACCTCACAGAAGGGGCCTTTCATCACTCTTCCAGAGACACCAAGAGAAAGCTACACTCAAGGAAGTCCCTTCCAAGAGACAAGTTCTTCTTATGCCTTTGTCTCAGCTGATGAAATCTCTGGCAACCTTCTCTTCACTCTTGAAGACTTGGACTGTATCCATCCAGATGATCTGGAGTATATGGAGATAGTTCAGCAAATGGCTCTTCTCACTCACAGGGCCAAGAAGTTCTACAAGAGGACTGGGTGAAGGTTTCTAAGCAATACATCCAGTGGAAAGCTTGGGCTGGACAAAAGCAAGGTAAAGTGCTATAATTGTAACCAGATGGGGCACTTTGCAAGAGAGTGTAAGGCACCAAGAACAAATGGTGGCCAGACACAAACTAGACCAAACTACACTAAGAAAGTTCACCAGAATGAGAACCCAAAGCAACAGGCTGCAGTTACTGTTGAAGAGGGAGGTTTTGACTGGAGCATTCAGATAGAAGATGCATCTTCAAACCAAGCTCTTATGTCAGATCATAATGAAACCAAGGTATTGGAAAATCTTTGCTCTTCTGAATGCATTGCTAAAGTTAATAGATACATGTCATATAACTTAGAGCTGAGATCTGACCTTGAGTCCTTAAACATCTTGAAAGCTGATTTTAAAAGAGCTGAAAATGACTATAAACTTAAAATATAAGATTCAGAGAAAACCATTTCAACTCTTAAACATGAGCTAACAAATTACAGGACTCAGATCAAAGATCTCATACCTAAGTTAACTGAATGCCAAGCTGAGCTTGTGATCCGCAAAGCTAAGGCAGAAAATTGTGTTCTTGAAGAAGATACCTTCAAGAACATAATATCCTCATCCTTGCATGCAAAAGTGTATTATCAGAACAAGCAGGGACTGGGATCTAGTGAGATAGCTCTACCACACACCATCTTGTCTGTAAGATCTCCTAGGTGTGGAACTTGTGAAGATGAGCTTCCCCTCATAGATCCTTTGACTGAAGAGGATGAAGAGGAGATAGTGGAGAATGACTTTGGTTTGAGTGAAGAAAAGCATTCTGAGAAGGGTCACCATTCCTCTGAGGAGAGTAAAGCTGTTGGGATGACCATGTCAAGGAGAAAGAACTTGATCAGGAAAGCCAAAAGAAAGTCAAGGAAGGCTCAAGAGATCAAGGTTACTTTTGACTCTAAGCAGAAACAAGTCTTCATATATACAGGGTTTGAAGTAGTTAAGACTGATGACATGAATTCTGGTGCATGTGCAACTCATCTCAGCAACAAGAAGAAGACTGATCAGCTGTGTGTTACTGCTACACAACCTGGACCATCCAACTCCAAGAACGGTTCTCAACCCAAAAGAACTGTCTCAGCTCATGCAAAGGTGAAGATGGAGAAAGGATGTGACCAAAGTCAGTGCTCTTCCATGAAGAAGACTCTTGGAAAAAAGAATCTGATGTGTGTCATGTGTGAGAGTACTTGTCATTTGGCCAAGGATTGTCCATACAATCCTAAGGGTACTCTTCACATGATAAACAAATAGACTTCCAAGAATTCGAAGAAGAACTTAGCTTTGGAAGGAAAATATGTTTCCTTCGGAAGTTCCAAGATGAAGAAGAAGGCAAGTGGAAAACTGCCTTCGGAAGAAAATTCGGTCTCTAAAGAAAGGAATGCTTCCGAAGTACTGAAGCTTGCTGCAGTAAAGGCAAGATCTTCCGAAGGACCAGTCATCAAGACTTCTAAAGTCTCAAAAGCTTCTGAAGTATTGAAGGTCAAGTCTAAACTTCCAAAGGTGGTGTGGAAGTCAAAGAAAGACCAAAAGACTAAAGGTTCTTCATCAACAACAGCTCAAGATCCTCAAAGCACAACCATAGGATCTATTACTATTGCATTGTCTTCAACAATTTTGAATGAGCCCAAGACCAATGAGGCTTGGGTTTCCAAATGTAACTAGCTATCCCTTTATGCAGGAACAGCTACAGACAAACAAAAATGTGTGGATCATTGACAGTGGTTGTTCCAGGCACATGACAGGCAATAGGTCACTACTCCAAAAATTTGAAAGAATTGATGGAGGACCAGTTGCTTTTGGAGGAGATGCAGGTGGTTACATTACTGGAAGGGGCAAGGTCACAAATGGTAAGCTCAGTATTGACAAGGTAAACTTTTTCAAGGAGCTTGGATACAATCTTTTGAGTGTATCTCATTTTTATGATCAGACTCATAACATGCTGTTTACTGAGCATGAGTGCATTATTCTCAAGCCCAGGGTGGTCATTCCTCATGAGCACATCCTACTCAGAGCCCCCAGGAAAGGGAACATGTACAAGATGGATTTGCAAGAAACATCTCCCTCAGGAGAAGTTTCATGCTTTCTATCTAAAGCTAATAGTGATGAATCTTTCCTTTGGCATAAAAGAATGTGTCATGTAAACTTTAAGAACATAAATAAATTGATTAAGAATGATTTGGTAACTGGAATACCAAAAAGAGAGTTTACAAGTGACAGGATCTTAGCCTCTAGTTTGATCAATCAGATTGTATTCGCAGCGGATTTAGCACAGTAATTAGCGATTACAGCAAGAACACAAAAGATTTTGCATGTAAAAGTACAAACATAGAGAGAGAGAGAGAAAAGTTCTGCAAAAGATGTTTTCTATAACTCCACACGTTTCGGCACCGGATACAATTGGCACATCGTCCTTTTATAGAAGAAAAAGGACGAATGTTGATGTGACTTGTCAGTCACATCAACCGATTATTAACAAACTACTGATAGAACGTTAAACTACTGAAGATGTCAACAGCTGACATCTTCTTACAAAATGTGTTCTACCTATTACAAGTACTGAAAAAGGAAACTGCTGAAAACCTATAACGACTGAAGAACAACCTCTTCAGTCGTTTACAACTACTGAACTATAACAGCTGAAGAACAAACTCTTCAGCTCTTGTACAAACTACTGAAAGGAAAAACATAAAACTACTGAAAAGAAAAAACCATCACAACAACTGAAGAAGACTTCTTCAGCTGTTGTGACAAACTCTGAAGCTTCAGCACTTTGGTCTTCAGACTTTGGTCTTCAGATGATTTATCAGCTGATGACTTCAGTCATTGTCTTTAGACTTTGTACATCAGTTGTTGATCTTCAGTTCTTCAGTTGTTGATCTTCAGCACTTGTCTTCAGTACTTGAAGTCTTTAGTACTTGTATTCATCAGTACTTCAGACTTCAGTACTTATCTTCAGTACTTTGGGATCTTCAGCTGTTGTACTTCAGATCTTTGATCTTCAGCTGTTGATTCTTCAGACTTTGTCAAACTACTGATGAAGGTCTTCAGCGGTTGTTGTGATGTCATGTGGGACTTAGAGGTTTTCCTGATCTTGGCTCATTGGTTCTTTTGGTCCAACAAACTCCCCCTGAACCAATGCAGCCAAAACCTCTAAGTTATTTATTGACCCACTTATTGTTGGTAGAAATATAGGTCTATTTCCTTCTGGATCAGATCAGAAGTTGACCCTGATAAGCACTGGCCTGGGAGAAAGTCCCTGATATTTGTTTGGCTAAGTATGGATGGAACCCTGTCTTGGGGAACTGGACACAGGGCTGTTGTCCCATCCATGAGACTTACCTCCCACGTACGAGCCTGTAGGATTTTCTGGTGTAGGCTCTGAGGAATGTGATTTGTTCTTCTTTGGATAGGTCCTCAGCCGCACCTTCGAATAATCCTTCACGGCCGTACAGCTCTGAGACAAACTTAGCCTGTTTGCCATTCTTGAGCTCAACTGTTGTAACTTGTCTATAGGCGAATTCATCTGGGTGTCTGCCTTCTAGCAACAAGTTGAGCTCATCTTTGTGGAAGTTCTCAAGCCTCTTATAGACTAACCCTTTCCTAACCACCCTATTCTCCAACATCGTGTGGGGTGATTGGTTAGCTCTATAGGCCTTCGCGAACTCTTCCACAATTTCCCAAGGTGTTATTACAAGAGCCACTGTGATCACTTCATCTACAATCCTCTTCATCTGGCTCTTGTATCTCACAGGAATGTCTTTCTTAGTGATCCTGTGAGCCACCCTAGGATCAGGCCAAGTCCTCACTTTATCTTTATCATATTGGAAAGTTTGTTTGAGAGTGAAGAGTCTCAGAGCTTCCTTCTTCATATTCATTATAGAAGTAGAAGCAGCATAAGCTTGATCAATGCTTTTCAGCATCTCTTCATCATGTAATCTCTGCTGCTCCTCTTCTTCTATCTTAACCCTCACAGCATCCATCTGTGAGGTAGGAGTGATGGTTTTAGGTTTGGCTTTAGGTAGAGGGATGACTGCAAAAAGAGGCAGTCTATCCTCCTCATCCTCCTCTTCTTCTTCTTCTTGCAGCCTCAACACCCTTCGCTTCTTCTGCAAGAGTGGATCATTGGCTGTGGGTTTTGATGGTGAAGGGGTTGGTTTTGTGGGTTGTGTTTGGGTTGTTGGTGTGGGAATGTTGGCAGGCTTTGCTAGTAACTTAGAGATGAGGGTACGTTTGGTTTGTTTTACTAGCAGGGTCCTGTTTCCAGCACCGGCTTCAGAAAGGGCTTCAGCGACCAGCCCTTTTGTGAAATCACCAGCATAACAGATCTTGGTGGCTATAGCCAAGATTCAGTCCCTGGTCCATTCCTTGACATCAAGGACTGGCCTCCCCAGATACTTCGAAATGAACCTACTCATAGCCTCAAGTCTCTTTCTTTCCTCTTGGCTATAAGTAGTCCATCGGTATTTTATCTCTTTTCTCTCCATATTCCTAATCTCCTGATCTAGCATGGCAGTGTCCTTGTCAAAGCCTTGCCTGAACAGCTGATCAATGACAGAGTCCATTGATCGACTATGCTCAGCATCAGCCTCCTTAACAAGGGCTGCTAGATCAGCATCCCCCTTCTCTACCTTCTCAACCTCCTTCTCTCCCCTCTTCTTTTGATAAGTGACACTGAAATCCTTTTGGATTTCAGCCACTTCTATTTCAGCTCTCTCCTCCCTCACTTTCTCCTTCTCCTTCACCCACTCGGTCTCCTCTACCAACACCCTCTCAGTTTCCACCTCTTTCCCTACTTCTTTCTCTTCCTCTACCCTCTTCCTCTTAGCTTGCACTGATGTCTCCCCCTTTTTGGGTGCATTGGTTGGGGTTTGACTATCAGCAAGCGCTTTGGCAACAACAACCTCCACCATGAGTTGTATATGAGTGGGAAGCCTCTCATCAATGGTTTTCATCACAATTTCTGTGATTATAAGTGTGATGAGAGGCAGGGATTACTGGAAGATAGCATCTAGCTGCTCAGGAGGGTTCTGTTCCTGAGAACTAGTGCCAAAAGCAGGGGCAGGTGGCTGAGTTTGTGGGAGTGGTTGAGTGTATATGAGACCTTCGGGTGAAGGTGCCATCTGTGGGTCAATGGTGGCAGATGGACTTCTATCCTGAGACATTTTGGCAAGCAGCTCTTTGAGTCTGCTTACCTCATCCTGTAAGATAGTGTTTTGTGCAACTACATCATAGAAGAAGCACAGGTCATCATCAGTTTGCACTAAATCACCTGACCTCCTGACAGGGTCAGGATGTACATGCACTGAGTGTGGCTCAGATATTGCATGTGCCCCTTGGTCTTGGTACTGGGGACTTCCAGCCTCCGAATTGGATCCATCATCGGCAGTTGCCTCTGGTGAGGTCTTATTGATGTTACCAGCTTCTCCCTGCTCAGATGTTGATGAAGAGGAAGTTGCAGCCTCACCAGAATGTCCTATCTCCCTAGCCACACTGGGAGATTGGACATGTGATTCTCTGTGTTGGGGCTCTCACCAACACTTGTGTCCACCCTCTCTTCGGTTGGAGTTTCCCCAGTTGTGATTGGTTTCTGGGGAGAGGGTGGAGTGTTCAGGTGAGTCAACACTTTGGTGATTATGAGTGTAGGGCTTTGTGGGGCAGTTTCAGTGGGTGATGGGCTTGAAGCAGATTGCACATGGGGAGGAATGTGCGTTTCAATGGCAATCTTCTCAAGTGAGATAGATTCCAGATTTGTGGCTGCCCCAGAAGTGGTTGCATCAGGCTCCTGTTGAGAGGAAGCCTGTGCAGTTGTGGTGGGTGGAGTCGTGGTGACTGCTGGGAGAATCTGACCAGCATCCACTTCCTGCCTTTGTGTTGCAGGGGCATCCTCAGGGGACTCATTTCCCTGAGTAGCCTTTGTTGGCTTCTTTTTGGTTTTTGGCTTGGTGGGGACTTTGGATTTGGAGGTGGAGGCTGTGGGTTCCAGCTGCGTGGGTTTTCGCAGCTTGGCAGCCTGTTTGAGTGATTGGTCAGTGTTGTGCCTGGAGTATACCTTAGCTAGAACAGCCATGGCAGGGACCTCAGTGCCAACAAGTCCCTCAGCACTAAGCTGGCTCTCGATGATGGCCATTATGAACCGAGGATACAAGATCCAACGGTTAGAAATGTGTTTTGTGGCCATATCTTTGAGTTCCAAAAATATGATATCTGTAAAATTAAGTGGTTGTTTCTCAAGATAGAATATAATACCTGTTGCCATTGTGGACATCTGGTCCCATGAAGATGTTTTGGGGGCCAGACACACATTCACCATGTGAAAGATAAGACGTTAGGATCTGGGAAGTGTTTCTTCAACAAGGTGGAGGCAGATAGGTCACCCTGATAGTTGTTGGCTGTGAAAGATAGATCGAGGGCGCCTTTGGGGTGAGAGGTTGGGAAGGTGGCATCCTCCAGCTTTAGGGTTTGTCGAATAGTAGCTGGAGTGATAACCACTGGGTGGTTGTTTACGGAGGACCAGAGAGAGACCTCGCCATCATTCTCTCCTGTTTGGACGGTGACGTTGGTCCAGAACTCTGATAGGGAGTCGGTGTAAATGGTGGGGTTTAGAAGAAAAGCCGTTTGGTATGGAGATTCGTACATGAGATCAACGGCATTGTGAAATTTGGCCCAAAATGGCGATTTAGTGAGATGTGCGACACAGTTGTGTCGAGGTTTGAGTTGCATGGCCGCCATTAATGGTGTATGGGAAGTTCAGAGGTTTTTGAAAAGTTAGGTCAAGTGAGAATTAAAAGCTCTGAACGTTGGGTATTTATAGGGTATGACAAAGGCTGAAAGAAAACTACTGAAGGTTTTGATCATCAGTTGTTGAAAGTATTGATGATGTGGTTTTAACCTTCAGTGGTTGTAACATCTGAGGACTTGTGTTAGTCTTCAGTAGTTGAAACTACTGAAACCTTGTTTTTGTCCTTCAGATGTTGGAAACGGCTGAAGACTTGGTGTTAACCTTCAGTAGTTGTGAACTACTGACATCAGTAGTTGTGAACTACTGAAGACATGGTATTGCTTCAGTTGTTGTAAACAACTGAGGACTTGGTGTTAGTCTTCAGTAGTTGTGAAACTACTGAAGACATGGTGTTGTCCTTCAGTTGTTTGGGTATGAAACAGCAGCTGTTGGCATCAGCTGAAGAGTAAAATTACTCATCAGCTTGTTTCCGTCAAATCAGTTGTTTCATGCTGACCTCCACATTTACTCATTAGCTCTTTGGCTGACTTTCAGATGTTTCATTGACCCTTCAGCTCTTGTGAATATTTATGCCTTCAGCTCTTGTGATCAGATGTTCACAAGTGCTGATGAAATACTCTTCAGAGCTGGTGAACAAATTTTGTATTCGGTACTTGTAAGATTACACATCAGTACTTGTGAACAAAATTTGTTCTTCAGTACTTATTTGTTTGAAAATAATACATCAGTAGTTGTAATCCACCTCACTACATCAGTTGTTTTCAACAAATAATGTACATCAGTACTTTGAAGCATTTTAATCTTCAGTAGTTGTGAAAGTGCTGAAGACTAAATTACTCATCAGTACTTATATTTGACCTTTGCATACTAATGCTCATCAGTACTTGTGAAGTGAGAGCATCAGCATTGGTCAAATTATTCTAGCTGCAGCATACCAAGCCTTAGTACCAAGTTCTGGAATGTGGCACTATCTAAAGGCTTAGTAAATATGTCTGCAAGCTCATCAGCACTAGGCACAAACTTAGGATCAATCAGACCTTTTTCATAGCAATCCCGAATAAAATGATGTCTGATCTCTATATGTTTGGTCCTAGAGTGCTGGACTGGATTTTTAACAATGCAAAGAGCTGAAGCACTATCCATTAATAATGGAGTCTTAGTCTCTATAATGCCATAATCCAAGAGTTGGTTCTGAAGCCAGAGTATCTGAGATGTACAACTTACAGCAGCAATGTACTCAGCTTCAGCAGTGGATGTAGCAATGGATGTTTGTTTCTTACTCTGCCATGAAACTAAACAATTGCCTAGGAATTGGCAACCACCAGAAGTGGATTTTCTGGTGACTTTGCATCCTGCATAGTCACTATCAGAGAAAGCAACTAATTTGCAAGAATGCCCAGTAGAATACCAAAGACCTAGTTATTGGGTACCTTGCAGATATCTAAAGATCCTTTTGACTGCAATCAAATGGGATTCTTTAGGTGCAGCCTGAAATCTAGCACAGGCATATGTTGCAAACATGATGTCTGGTCTAGAAGCTGTAAGGTACATCAAGGACCCAATCATACATCTGTAAAGGGTTTCATCAACCGCTTTACCTTTCTGATCTACATCTAGTTGTGTGATGCTGCTCATGGGAGTAGAACAGGGCTTACAGGTTTGTAAATCAAACTTATTCAACAACTCCTTTGTGTATTTGGACTGATGGATGAACATTCCATCATCCCTTTGTTTGATTTGTAAACCTAGAAAGAACTGTAATTCCCCCATAGCACTCATTTCAAACTTTTGCTTCATGAGCATTGTAAATTCATCACACAACTTTAGATCAGAGGATGCAAAGATGATGTCATCTACATAAATTTGAACAAGCAGCTTATGTTGTCCTACAGTCTTGATGAATAAGGTTTTGTCAATAAACTTATTCTGTAGAAGAAAAGTTGATAGTGTCTCATACCAGGCTCTAGGAGCTTGCTTCAGCCCATAAAGAGCCTTATCAAGCTTGTACACCCAATCAGGATGTTTATTGTCCTCAAAGCCTGGTGGTTGACACACATAAACTTCTTCTTTTATTTTACCATATAAGAAGGCACTTTTGACATCCATTTGATAGACCTTAAGACTGTGAAAGGCAGCATAAGCTAAGAACAGTCTGATTGCTTCCAGTCTGGCCACAGGGGCAAAGGTCTCATCATAATCGATGCCTTCCTCTTGTGCAAATCCCTGAACAACCAGCCTGGCCTTGTTCTTAACTATTTGGCCCTTATCATCTGTTTTGTTCCTAAATACCCATTTGGTGCCTATAGCACACTTACCTTGGGGTAATGGAACAAGTTCCCATACTTGTTGTTTCTTGAACTGAAGAAGCTCAAGCTGCATAGCTTCCACCCATCCATTGTCTCTTAAAGCAACATGATAGTTCTTTGGCACTTGCTGACTGATAAAGAGAGCATAGAAGCAGAAGTTGGACAATTGATTCCTGGTTGAGACTCCAGCATTGATATCATCAATGATTTGAGATGTGGGGTGATTCTTTAGCTCTTGATAGACTATAATATCTGTGCAAGTGTTTGTAGACCCATCAGCAGCAACAGATGGTGATGGAGATTCCTGAAACCATGTAGAAGATGGCAGCTCAAATGAAGTAGAGCAAGCAGAAATCTCATCAGTATTTGTTGTGGATGGAGCTGCTGAGGCTACAGGAGCATCAGGTTTAGTGGACTCAGGCAGGTTGTCACTAAACCTGAAGAGGTGAGTACTGACTACATCATCATCGGTACCACCAGGTGGCGAACTGTTGACAGGCTCAACAGCTGGAGGTTGATAAGGAGCATATTGCAGTATGTCCAAATCAAACAACTCCACAGGGTTTTGTGGAATCTTGTCCTTTGGAGATTCATTAAACTTAACATGCAGAGTTTCTTCAACCACCTTTTTCCTACAGTTGAAGACTCTGTATGCCTTGCAAGTTGATGAATAACCAACAAAATACCCTGCATCCACCTTACTAGCAAACTTCTGGAGTGGGTTGCTAGTGTTGAGAATGAAACATGGACACCCAAAGGCTCTAAAGAATGAAATCAGAGGGGCCAAATGATGAAGAACTTCATAAGGAGTCTTCATCAACCTCTTATTCACTAAAGCTCTATTCTGTACATAGCAAGCTGTATTGACAGCTTCAGCCCAAAAGGTTAGTGGCAGCCCTAAATCAGCCAACATTGACCTTGCAGCTTCAATGACAGTCCTGTTCTTTTTCTCAACCACTCCATTCTGCTCAGGAGTTCTAGGAATACTAAACTGCCTTTTAATTCCCTTGGACAGGTAGAAGTCATTGTTGGAGCATATATAGTCATATATAGTGTGTCCGTCGCTTGACGAATAGTCTAGGCTTAATGTTATACACCTTGTAAACACATGAAACTGGGTCATTCGCAGGAGCATATGCGAATGAGACTCAGTCGTACGACTGAGTCATGCTAATGGACCAGTCGTGCGACTGAGAGATGCGATTGGGGCATTCGTAAGACTGAGCCATAAGAATGGTTCAGTCGTACGATTAAACCATACGTATGGTCCAATCGCACGAATGGGCCCAGTCGCATCTAATATAGGCCGAGGCCTATATATACCAGTTTCAATATGTAGAAACCTCAGGGTTTTCATAGTGTTCCTGGCGCCCAGGCGCTGCCAGATGAGAGGGGAGATCATGCTCGATCTGCCCTTGCCAAAAGTCTTGATTCTTAAGTTGTAACGAGCTTAAAATCGTTATGTTTTATCAATGAAATCATTCGATTATTGTTCGTGTTATTGATTGTCTTTTGGTTTTTATCCTTCCGTCAAGAACGTGCTCGGATGTCTAGCGATCCAGTGACTTCACAGTCATCAAGTGTGTGGTTTCTAAACTCTGTTCCATTGTCACTCCTCACACACTTGACCTACAGGGAATACTGCTTTTCTACAAATAACACAAAGTTCATGATAGCCTTGGTTGCTTCATCCTTGGAGTGCAAGAAGAAAGTCCATACAAACCTGGAATAATCATCCACAATTACCAGGCAGTATTTCTTCTTTGCCATGCTCATCACTCTGACAGGACCAAAGAGATCATGTGCAGGAGCTGCAAGCAGGCAGTGGACTTTGGTTCTTCTATTGAAGGGAATGAAACATTGTGTTGTTTTCCTTTTAAGCAAGCAGTGCAGTTATCTTCACACTTGAACTCCTTCAAAGGCAATCCTCTTACTAAACCATGGCTTATCAGCTGATTCATGTTCTTGAAATTAACATGCCCCTGCCTTCTATGCCATAGAGTAGACTCTTGAGGAGAGGCCTTGGAGAATAGGCAAGGATGGCCTTTTAGATCTATCTTTTTGGAAAGATCTAAGGCATACACTCTTCCTGTCCTGTTGGCCTTTGTTGGTACACATGTCCCCAGTTCTAGTCTAGTGAGCTGAAATGTAATAAACTTCTATCTTGTTACACATATGTAATGTTAAATCAATCTAATGAGAATCTCTTCTTTATATGGTTGTTGATTATATAATGTTATATCTACTTATTTTATTATTGTTACACGCTTAATATGACCATGTTATATAGGTTTACAGTTGTGAGACACAGTTCTGAATCATTAAAGGTTCATGAATGTGTTTGACTAAACATCTCTTTCAGTCGCCCGACTGGACCATGCGAATGGTCCAATCGCACGGTTGAACTAAGATGCTGAGTCAATCGGACGGTTGAGTCATCAGTCTGACTCAAGCGTACGAATGAATCAGTCGTATTACTCAATCGCACGACTGAGTCAGTCGCAAAACTCAGTCGCACGAATGAGATCTGTAACCTATAAATACCACTTAATTCGTGGAAAAACTTGACACTTCGAATACTAGAAACCCTAATCGTCCTAGAACGTGCTGTTCGACCATTCCAACTTCATAGAGCGTTTCAGATCATTCCGAGTCAATTCATAACGTTTTCTAATCGTTAGGATTGATCTTGAATTCGTTCTCACTGATTGGATCGCCAATCAAATAGGATTCCGCACTATTTGATTCGGTTCAACGAAGAATCAGTTAGTACTCCGTACGTACACGGTCCTAACAAGTGGTATCAGAGCTTTGGCTCTTGATTCTTCGTTGATTCAATCGTTTTTGTGAAAAAGTCTACGTTTTTACGCAAAAAGATTCATTCTTTTGGCTAAAAATCGAGTCTTTACGTTTGCATGTTCGGAAAAGTCAGTGTTTTTCGAGTTTCAGCCGTCTAGGGTGCAAAGAATTGCGTTCTAGGTCAAAAGTGTTCAAAAATCGCGTTTTCAGCCGACCCAGTCGCACGATTATCTTAATCGTACGACTGAACTCATTCGCCCCGGTCTTTCGCACGTTTGAGTCATTCGCCAGTCCATTCGCCCGGTTGAGTCAATCGCAGTGTCAATCGCCCGATTGAGTCAATCGCCCACTCCAGTCGCACATCTGAGTCGTTCGGTCTGTTCAGTCGTCTAAGTCTCTCAGTCGTCTGTTTCAATCGTACGTTTGAGTCCAATCGCATATAGCCCATTCGCACAGCAGTTTAATTCTCAAGTTAAATTAACTCAAAGATGGACTCAGAAAATTATGCCATGTCAGCTGGAAAGGATTCACGATTCAGAATTTGTTGTTACTGGAAAATGAGATAGGGAACCATAACAAGCCACCTAAACTATTGACAATAGAGGACTTTCCACAATGGAGACAACGTTTTGAAATCTATCTTAATGGTGTAGATACTAACTTATGGAACTCTATTGAGGTGGGTTATAAAATACCAGTAGGGGCTGATGGTGTTCCTTTGACTTTGAGTGGACTCTCCGATACACAAAAGGTTGCCTACAATGCAGAGAAGAAGGCTTATGCTATTTTGACTCAGTCCATTCCCAAGCCTATTTTCATCAGTACTCAGAACACAAACAAAGTAAAAAACTGATGGAAGTCCTTGAAAAGAGGTATGAAGGAAATTCTAACTTAAAGGCACTGAAAGGCAAAGCTTTGAAGAAGGAGTTTGATAACTTCTCGGCAATTGGGAATGAAAGCTTAGATGAGATAATCGATCGTTTCTACCATCTGATGAGTGAACTTAACACTCATGGAGTTAAGACGTCAATGGAAGACAAGGTTTTAAGCTTGGCAGATGGTCTACCTGCAAAGTGGGATTCATTCATTTCTACTCTGCGATACAACTCAGTTTTAGAAACCCTGGATATCAATGACTTTATTCTAAAACTGAAAGAGGAGGAAGTGCGACAAAAATACAAGGCTAAGAAGGGTTCTTATGCTCAAGACCCCTCACTCTACAATGTTGCTTCTACTTCCAACCCTACTGCAAAGTCTTCAGGTGCTCCCCTGCAAACAGCCTTTGTGTCTAATGCATCTCAAACTTCTGACCAAGGTTCATCTGCAAATGAGTCTCTTGGTGCATCTTGTGTTAGTCAAAGTCCTATTGTTACTCAGTCTGCTAAGTTGACAACAGAAAATCTGGGAAAGGTAACAGTGGAGGTTGCTAAAGAGCACATGGATCTATTGGCTGCTGTTGTGCACTCGTATGATGGTTTGGTGGCGGGGAAGATTGGTAATTGCCACCTTGCCGATGAAGATTATGAACAAGTAGATGAGAATGAGCTGGAAAGAATGGACATCATGTGGGCTCTTGCAAGCGCTGTCCGAAGAGCAAAGAAATTTGTGAAGAAAACAGGGCAGAATCTCGTGGCTACTAAAGATACAACCTTTGGTTTTGACAAGTCTAAAGTCACGTGCTTCAATTGTGGAGAAAAGGGCCATTTTAAAAGGGAGTGTTCAAAGCCTAAGAAGACTGGAAATGGGAATCCTTTTTCTTCGTTTAACAGGCAAGATAGAGACAAGAAACCAGCATCCACGGGAAGTGATTCTAAAGCTATGGTAGCACAAGGAGATGAAGGACAAGACTGGTCCTTTAGATTCGTGTCTGATGAAGCTAACATAGCATCCGTGGAAGACTTGAACGAAGACTCGGCGAGTGAAGGCGAAAGCTCAGCTGAAGTTGATGCTGCTGATTTGGAAGAGACGTTTGATGCTGTAGATGAAATTGTCAAGAATGAGTTGAATTCAGAACCTGAAGCTCAAGCTACGTCTCAGAATGCTTTCATGGCTGGCACATCGACATCCACACAGGTAAAATCTAAAGATGAATTATTTGATGAACATGTGTGTGTCGAATGTGATAAATTTAGAGAAAGCATTGATCTAAAGTTTGCTAGGTTATTAGAACACAATGATAACTTAGTAAACGACTTAAAACTGTGCTCAGAAGCTAATCGTGTCTTAAAACAAAATGAGAGCAGTTATAAAGAGAAGTTAGATGCGTTGCAGAAACAACTAAAGGAAACTGAAGTTGTTGTATTTAACCAAGAAAATGACATTAAATTCTACTTAAAGACCATTGAAGAAACTAAAAAGGAAAAAGCAGTCTTACAGGTAGAAAATGAGTCATTGCAACAAAAACTACATAGTCTCGCGAGTTCTTCGCACATTTTGAAAAACTTGGTTAAAGAACGCAACAATGGGGAGGGATTGGGTTACAAGGTAGTTCCACCACCACATGAAATCCTTTTGAACACAAAACAACGTCCAATTAATAATAATCAAATTAAGGATCATGTGGTGACAACTCCTTTGGTGAGTGATCCGGACACTGCAGTTCAGTCTGCTTCTTCGGATGATAATCAGAAACTCTCAGCATCAAGAACGGTCAATGTTGAGAAACAGGTGGAAACAAATGTACAAACAACTCTTGGTTTGGAATCAAAGTCAAATATTACACAAACCAAGATTTCTAAATCCACTCAAGCTAAACCAGTTAAAAGGGATAATGCTCAACCTCAACGACAAATTAATCAAAATGTTAAACAAGTTAAATTTGTTAAAGAGGGTACATATTCAAAGATTGAGACCAAAAGACCCATTCCTGAGGTTTACTCACCGCCCCACAAGAGATCTCCTAGTCCTGATGAATGGAGATCCTGCTATACTTGTGGTCAGCGAGGTCATATTTCAACCAATTGTCCACGCTATCAGACACCAAGAATTAAAGTTGAGTTAACCGACAAAGTCAAAGTAGATTCAAAACAGCGATCTAAGACCCCGGTGAGATCGAAAACACCCATTAGGCATAAAACACCTTCTAAGTCGTTTTCGTCCCCCCCACGTGAAAGACAACACAGACAAGTCCCCGACAGATCTGTGACACCGGCAAGAAAAACTGTTTCTGAATCTAAACCATATACTCAAACTGTTAATCAGTCTAAAGTTTATCATAAACAATCCTTTCACAGGGATGGTTTATGGAAAGCAAAGACATCTGGTGAATCTGACAGCCAGGACAATCTGCAAGTTGACATTCCACCTACTGATAAAGGACAGTGGGTTGAATTCATGATGGTTGATTCCTCTGGGAAACCCAAGCCAGTCAAGGCTTGGGTCCCCTCCTTAACTGATTGTTTTCAATTATGTGCAGGTTGTCCGCTACAGTGCTTCATCAAATACATGGATTGTGGATAGCGGAGCTTCCAGGCACATGACAGGAAACAAGTCTCTTCTTTTCAATGTCAAACAAATTAAAGGGGGACACGTTTCATTTGCTGGAAATAAAGGAGGATACATTACCGCTCAGGGCGAAGTAGGTAATGAGAAGGTAAAGTTTGATAAAGTAAATTTTATTCAACAACTGGAAAACAATTTACTTTCAGTGTCTCAGATATGTGACAAGGGCTTCAAAGTTATGTTTGACAACCGAAAATGTTACATACTGAAAAAGGAGATGGAGATTCCAGAGAAGCAGGTTTTGATGTCTGCATCCAGGTACAATGATCTATATGTCTTGGATATGTCTAATGCTTCTACCTCTGAATCTACAGCACAATGTTTCCTCTCAAAAGCTACAGAGAAGGACTCCATCTCATGGCATAGAAGGATGGGACACATAAATCAAAGGAAGATGAATCATCTGATTCACAACAACCTAGTTGAGGGAGTTACAGTCAAGAACTTCCAACTTCCTGATTTTTGTGTCTCTTGCAAGAAGGGAAAGCAGACCAGGAAATCTCACAAGACCAAGCACGTCAACACAATTGAGATGCCCTTGGAGCTGCTACACATGGATCTATTTGGTCCTGTAAGCACGAAGAGTATAGCAGGAGACTGGTACTGCTTTGTAGTCACGGATGACTACTCAAGATTCACCTGGGTGATGTTTCTGAAAGCTAAATCAGAAACGTTTGAATCATTCAAGGTGCTCGTCACGACTTTGGAGTCACTCTACAAACTGAAGGTAAGGAGAATTCGTTCTGACAATGGCACAGAGTTCAAGAATCAGTGGATGGATGCTTTCTGCAAGGAGAAGGGTATTGTTCACCAGTTCACCTCAGCATACACGCCACAGATGAATGGAGTTGCAGAACGAAAGAATCGGAGCTTAATTGAGACTGCGCGAACCATGTTAGCTGATTCAAAGCTCCCAGTTCAGTTCTGGAATGAGGCAGTTGCAAATGCCTGCTACACACTTAATCGTGTGTTAGTAGTCAAAAGGCATGGTAAGACTTGCTACGAGCTACTTCAGAAAAGAAAGCCAAATTTGGAGTATCTGGAACCATTTGGAGCTCCATGTACATTACTGAAGAAGACTCAGGATGGCAAGTTCAACGAGAAAGCAATCAGGAATATTCTTAGGATACAGCATCCCAGACAAGCGCGTTTACAATAACTCGACGGGTCAGGTAGAGGTGTGGTGCAATGTGGATGTTCAGAGATTCACCACACCTCCTGCTGGAAAAGGACCATCATCATTCTTTGATTATGATGGCTTTTTCAAATCCTTCAATCTTCCACAGCTTGATTCAGAGGATGATGCTGCTACCCAGATGATGTATGATGTTCTTAACTCACCAAATCTGGATTCAAGCAACATCACACCTACTGCTGGTGCCTCAAGCTCTTCGACTCCTGCTCATGATGAGAGTGATGATTCATCAGATGATGAAGAAGCTCCTGCTTCTAACACTGAGCAAACAGCTAATCAACACAGTGAATCATCAGCTGCTATACCAGCTGGAGGAAATCCGGATACTGAACCAGTAGTCACCAATATGGATACTGAGGTTGTGGTTCCTACCACACCAGTAACTAGGATCAGTGTGAATCATCCCCCCTCGTCTATCATAGGGGACATTCAATCCGGTGTGCAAACACGAAATCAGCTGTACTCTGCTGATTATGCTGCAGTCATGGAAAAGGGTTATGTCAATGACGGGGCTTTCTCATGTTTTGTCTCACAAATCGAGCCTAAATACATCTGCGACGCCCTGAAAGATGAGGCCTGGGTCAATGCTATGCAAGAAGAGCTACTCCAGTTCAAGAAACTTGGAGTCTGGACACTAGTTGACAGGCCGAAAGGAGTTAAGGTGATTGGTACCAAATGGGTACTAAAATGCAAGAAGGATGACCAAGGTGTTGTGATCAGAAACAAGGCACGCTTGGTTGTTCAAGGCTTCAGACAAGTCGAAGGCATCGACTACAATGAAGTCTTTGCTCCCGTAGCTAGAATGGAAGCTATTCGTATCTTTCTAGCCTACGCCTCTTACATGAAAATCAAAGTTTATCAACTGGATGTTAAGAGTGCATTCTTGCATGGGGAAATCCGTGAAGAAGTTTATGTCAGTCAACCCGAAGGATTCGAAGATCCTTATCATCGGGACAGAGTCTACAAGTTGGACAAGGCTCTGTATGGGCTACATCAGGCTCCTAGAGCTTGGTATGAAAAGCTCTCTACCCATCTGCTAAAGCATGGTTTTCGCAGGGGTGTGATTGACTGTACATTGTTCATCAAAGAAAAGATGGTGACTTGCTTCTGGTGCAGATCTATGTGGATGATATCATCTTTGGATCTAGAAATGAAGCATTATGCAAAGATTTCGAATCTGTGATGAAGGCAGAGTTTGAAATGAGTGCAATGGGAGAGATGAAGTTCTTCCTGGGATTACAGGTGGATCAAACACCTACCGGTATCTTCTTACATCAGTCCAAATATGTCGGCGATATTCTCAGTCGATTTGACATGGAAAATGCGTCTGCTGCCGGTACCCCTCTCGCCACAAATCATGATGTGGCTCCTGATGAGAATGGGGATTTGGTGGATGCCACTATGTATCGTGGGATGATTGGATCTCTCATGTATCTCACTGCCTCGCGTCCAGATATCATGTATGCAACATGTCTATGTTCTAGATATCAAGCAAAGCCAAAAGTGAATCATCTGATTGGGGTAAAAAGGATTTTCCGTTATCTGAAGGGTACTCCAACACTGGGTTTGTGGTATCCTCATGACGATGACTTCGAGCTTACTGCGTACAGCGATTCAGATTATGGTGGCTGCAAGATGAATTTCAAATCGACGTCAGCAGGGTGTCAGTTCTTTGGAAGACGGTTAGTCACGTGGCAATGCAAGAAGCAGACCTCGGTTGCCTTATCAACCTGTGAAGCTGAATACGTTGCTGCTGCAAGTTGCTGCTCTCAAATCATCTGGATTCAACAGCAAATGCGCGACTACGGTTTGAAATTTTCTAACACTCCTATTTATGTTGATAATTCTGCTGCCATAGCTGTCACTAAAAATCCTGTTCAACACCCAAAAACAAAACACATCGGGATTAAATATCATTTCATACGCGATTGCTATGAAAAACAATTAATTGATGTGATTAAAATTAACACGGATTTTCAGCGCGCTGACCTCTACACCAAACCGTTTGATAAACCAAGATTTTTATATCTGCTAGAGGTCAACGGCGTTAAAAAGAAAAGTGATGTGATTGCTGAAGAAGCAGATTCATAGTCCGACTTGTGTCTTTAGTTTATTTCTTTCTTTCTTTCATTTTTATTTTTATTTTTTTACTTCCATGTCATATAAAATCCAAAAACACAAAAGATTTTCTGTTTTAGAATTTTAGGGGGAGATTTATTTCAGTATTCATTTACTTATTAAAAAAAAAAAAAAAAAAAAAAAAAAAGGGGGGAAGATAAGTTAAGCTGAAAAGGCATAGACAAATAGACTGGAAATGCGACTCGAGAAAACTGGAAAGTGATAGCACACAGGCACCGAGTTACTTGGAATATCAAATTGGTTTTTCGGTTCTAAACATAAAAATCATAAGTCAGAGAAGTCTAAGTCTAACAAAATGGGAATATGATAGAAGCTTTGACTGGTATTGTAATTACTTGGAGAAAGTAGATCTAGGGTTGTGTAAGTACACAATACGATGTGTCAGTAGATTCAACACAATAGACCATTAGACATCATCAGTGAACTGGCTTAAACTAATTTACTCAACCAGTTGTGTGTTCTCATGGTATCCCTGGTCTGCACAATCAATCAATGTCCAATAAGGGGTGAGGAGCAAGCTAATGCCACAAATGTGAGCAAAGACCTGCAAAACAGAGCAAAAGATGACAAATGTCATTAAAATAATGCATATGCAAATATGCTGCTCTAAGAAGATAAATAGGTATTGCGCCTCTCTGCTGTGCGATGGCACTGACCTGAGGCTAAGCATAACCTATTTGTTCTAAGAATTCATTGTTGTTTGCGCCTCTCTGCTGTGCGATGGCACTGACCTGAGGTTCTGCATCTCTTTGACAATTTTTAGAACCAAATCTTCTAAGTCCAAGACCGCTCAAAAATCTCCTGAGGACGATTGATTACCATATACCTGTGGAATACACAAATACGGTTTGACCTAATTCATCAAATTAATCGCTGATGTGTGTCAAACGTCTGTGTATGGATTTAAGTGGACAAACATACTGACAATCGTCGTGGCTGCATCGCCTGATGATCAAAATCAATAATACTTACATATTAGTTCAAACATGATTCCCAGTTAGACCTTAGAAGTCTTCCATAAGTGAAAAACTGTATATCATATCATGCAAAGTGTAATAAGCACTGAATGTTCCAAGTGATGGTGTATATGCCTGTCTGATTCCACGAGAGTCCATTCCGGATAAACGGTTAATGCTAACAAGCTATACAAGCCTGCCCCAACAAAAGTCACAAAAATAGGTCTTTCTATTCATAGGTAAAGATTTGTTTAGTCTTAGTATAATGTGTCATGTCGGACTGTGTATACTGTTATCTGCTAAATGTCACTAAATGAGCTTAATGTTTATCTAAACTGATTGTTTCTGAATGGATAAATGGATCACGTCTGAGGTGATCGGGTGGATAAATGGATCACGTCTGAGGTGATCGGGTGGTTAAATGGATCATGTCTGAGATGATCAAGTGCACATAATGTTTTATAAATTGGTAATTAAATTAAGTGTTGGTTCATACTTTAAAATTTGGGACAAGGATAGACCAATGTTTCGACTGAATCTGATATGACCCAGTCGGCCGAATGGGGTGTACGATTGAATACAATCATAAGATTGGACCAAGCGAATGAACCCAATCGGCCGGTTGAATGTGCCCGACTAGGTCAAACGTGCGAATGGGGTATGCGAATGAAACACATCGAACGATTGGAGGTGACCGACTGAAATAGTCGTTTGGATGAACTTCAATCGCCGATTGGAGATGAACGATTGGGTAGATGGCACGACGTAGACTCAGTCGTCCGACTAAACAAGACGACTAGACTCAGTCGGCCGACTAATCAAGGCGACTAGACTTAGTCGCCCGACTGGATTTTGCCCTAGTATAAAAACAGACCAAATCATAATCAGTCGTTCACTCTCCCAAATCGCCCCCTCTATTCGCCCGACCTAAGGAACTGCTGTCGAAATTTCCTTTGATCCATATCTGTTCTTGTTTACGTGTTCTAACACTCATTGGTGATTATACAGGTACTACTCAAAGTGTTTCATCGATAACACTGATAAATGATGTCCAAAATCTCTCGAATTCAGACCAAACAGTAACCGAATGCATAATGAACAAATAGGCTGTCCAAACTAGCTTAAACGTTCGAATAGAAGTTAGAACATGATTTATCGGTAGTTTCCGAGTGTAATGAGCAAAATTTCGACGTTTAACTTCAAGTATAGCTCAAAACACGAATTTGAATGGACAAACTGTCGAGTATGCGACTGGACACACTGATGAACTCCAATCGCCCGACTGAGAAGACGATTAGTCTCAGTCGCCCGACTGAGATGAACGAATGAATTAAACGCACGACTATGCTCATTCGCTTGACTTAGTCGCCCGTATGAATAAATTCACCTTTCAAGACTCATTCGTTCCACTCAGTCGCTCGGCTATGTTCATTCGGTTGCTCAGTCGCCCGACTAACCAAAGTGGGAAACTTATTGACTTTGTTTACTCTCTTCTACGTGTACTAACGTAAACTTACATTGTGTTACAGATGGCGAGTCGATGGGTTATGAGCACGAAGCACAACATTTGTGCTCATTTGGACTTGACCTCAAGGAATGCCGCTGATTTTTCTGGCATTATCACATTTCTGAGAAGATCGAGGATATACAGAGCCATCTCAGCACAGTGTACACCATACCGGTCGATGCAGCAGTCGTTTTGGGAACACGCTGTGGTAGACAGATCCAGGGAGCCCTATACTATTAGAAGCACCGTTCTTGGGCACTCTATAGAGATAACAGAGGAGGACTTAAGGACAGTCCTAGAACTAGGAAATGATGGTGACTGTCCTGTTCGTTTACATCCGATGGCAGTCAGAGGGTGCTTCCTGAGGGCTAAGTATACTGGGGACATAAACTCAGGGATGCTCAACAAGAGCAATCTTTGCCCCCAGTTCAAATACTTAGCCCACGTCTTGCTAAGGTGTATTGCCTCACGAAAAGGAGGCTTCGACGAGCTCTCTGAGCAAATGCAGAATGCCTACGTTGCATTAGTACTGAACCACCCTTCAGCTTCTCCAGAATGATCTTCACTTACTTAGTGGAGAACATAGAAGTTAAGGGAAGAGAAGGCTTCTGCATGTATCCTCGCTTCCTGCAAATGATCTTTGACCAAAAGCTACCTATGTTGCCGAAGCAGAAGGAGGATGCAGTTGTGCTAGAGGTGATGGATGACACCACCTTAGGCAGAATGAAGGTTTACCGGGGAAAGCAGGTCAAGCCCCCGGTAAGACGTTTGTTTGGGCATCTGGCCCGTGAAGACTATGTGGCGCCAGCTAGGAGAAAGTGGCGTCACGAAGATAGTGACTCTGATGTAGAGCATGTGGCTCTACCCTCCGATGACTCCGATGATGATGACCAAGGATCTGGTCAGGGTGGAGATGGTCAAGGAAGACCTGAGACAGCTCCAATCCACCCTGACTTTATGCAGGAGGAGGAGGACTCAGACGAGGCACCACTAACCCGAACAGTGGGTAGTCGGGTAGTGGCAACCGAGGAAGGTCTGCGGGCGGTTGGTGGTCGCCCAGGAGAGACTGGGAGCTCTGTTGCTGACCCATCATATAACCCAGTCTCTCCCAGCAGCCAAGGGGAAGCCTCCGGGTCAAGAGGGACTCGGAGGAAACACATGGCTCGTCCTCATGGGATGAAAGCCAAACGCAGGAGGATCACTCTTGTTTCTACCTCCCCTGCAACTACCACTTCCACAACACCTACCCAAACCACCCAAACCACTCATACCTCTCAATCCACCATATCCCAAACACCCCAAACCACCACCACCTCTATACCCCACGTAATATTCCCACATCCACCACCACCACTGTACCACCATTTACAGCCTTTACCTCTAACCCCATATTCACCACCACCACCACCACCACCACTCAACAAACAGGTCCCTCACCGTTCCCATCCAGCTCATTCATCCCACCAGTTTCTGTTGTAGAGCAGCTTGCTGCCCTAAACAGCATGGTGGTTAAACTGATGGCGTCTGATGCGGAGAAAACGGCTCAGTTACAGCAGCTGAGAGAGTTAAGTTCCTCTCAACTGCTGAGATTCATCAGCTACGCGAGCAGATTTCTTCCCAAGCCCAGGTGATCACCTCACAGACAGATCAGATCACTGGGTTACTTCAACATGAGGCAGAGACAGATGCTAAGTTGGGAAAGCTGGAGGCGGCTCACAAAACTCTTGTGCTAAAACTGAAAGGTACTCAAAGTGAGCCCCTCAAGATTGGAGAAGGTGATGGTGATGATAATGATGATGATAGTGAGGATGAGGAAGACGATGATGAAGATGATGAGGATGATGATGATGATGATGATGGTGGTGAAAAAAGTAATGATGATGATGAGAAGAAAGAAGATGATGAAGGTGAAGGGGGGAAACTGCCGGAGATCAAAGCGAAATGTTGCAGGCGAAAGACGCACTAAACGCCGACATGATCAAGGCCCCTCTTCGTCTACTCCAACTGAAGATCCACCGGAGATACAAGGCAAAGTTCAAGACTAGACGTTTATTTATTGTGCTGAAACTTTGTACTTGAAATTATGTATTCTAATCTGTTATATATAAATTTTGTGGATATAAATCATCTTTGGTTATGTGATCAATGTATACTTACTTGTAATATATTTGATTTTGTAACAGGATCAACCACACAAGTCGATGAGCACGATGTTATGCCCCTTCGTCAGATTGAAACCAAGTTGACTATGATTCTTGATCTTCAAGGGATAGTGCAACGGTCTGTGGGTTACTCAGCTGAAGAAGGGGAAATCATTCACGACTTGACAGATGAACAGATTGCAGAACTGTTCAGTCTGAATCCGGATGAGTTGGTAAAAGATGCTCCCGCAGTCGATGTAGTCAGCGATGAAGAACTTCAAGATGTCGACGAGGTGGAGATTGAGGATGTAACGGCTGATCATTATCCCCAATACACTAACGCTGAAGGCGAAGTGCTTCCAGATGTGGGGGAAACCTTTGACAGCAATATATTTGATAAAGTGGAAGAGATGACAGCAGCTAAGGCAGCTGCAGAAGAGATTCCTCAGGCAGATGAAGCTGATCGTGCAACCAAGAAGGAGGAATGGATTGCCTGCCTTGAGGAAATGAAGAAACAGCGTGGGCCTCCAAAGTCAAATGCCTACACCAAGCTTTACAAGATTAAAAAGCATCAGAAGGTGTCAGGAAAGATTATCAGCTGGCATACTTTGATGATCTAAAAGTATATGCAGTGAAGAGAGAGAAGGGAATCGAATATTTCAGATTTCCTCATGATTTGAAAACTCTCCCAGGGTTTGAGCTTAATCGTCTAGCCAACTTGAACCTCCTATATGCTGTTCCAGGAAAGATATCAGGATGGTTTGAGCAGGCACTAAAGAAAGAGTACCATACTAGGTGGGTCAACTTTAAACCTCAACAGCCAAGAAGGTTATTTCATAGGACTGAGGTTGACCCCACCTCAGGAAGACCAAAAGTGGTCTTGAGATGGCACCCTCCGCGCACGATGTCGCGTATTCCATTGAGGGAGATGCCTCAGGATTTTGCACCCCATTTCAAATGGTGGTATTATGACTGGCGAACTGGTGAAGCCGTCATAGTTTTGGAGAAAGAAGGAACGGTCGAGACGATAAGAGTGTTTGATCCGATGTGGCTAACCAACTTGTCTGAGTCTGATGTCTATATCTTATTCAAGTGGCCACTGTTCTTTGATACACAGGATATTGTGCAAGCACTGCAATTCCAACATGTTATACGTATCTGCTTCGCATTAAATATTCATTCTGGGATCTCAAGAGAGGAAAGGGTGAAACAATATGAAGAGTTCAAGAAAGAAGTAAAAGTCTAGATAGAACTAGGTCCAAGGGGGAGTTTGTTGGTACACATGTCCCCAGTTCTAGTCTAGTGAGCTGAAATGTAATAAACTTCTATCTTGTTACACATATGTAATGTTAAATCAATCTAATGAGAATCTCTTCTTTATATGGTAGTACTCCGTACGTACACGGTCCTAACAGCCTTCAGGAGAGTGTATTCATCCAACACCTTATCAATCAAATTTAGAACTTTGGATGACAGAATCTGACAGTTCTGGCTTGTGAAAAGGGCAACATGGCCTCTATCACACATTTGACTGACACTCAAGAGGTTGTACTTGAGATTCTCCACATGGTTAACATCATCAAACCTTATTTCCCCATTGGAAACAAAGCCTTTTCCAATGATGTAACCCTTTGCATCATTGCCAAAGGAGACAAATCCCTTCTTTCCATGAGAGTAGTCATTAAGAAGGGAGCTGCTTCCTGTCATGTGCATTGATCCTCCACTGTCTACATACCAGATGCTTCTTTGGCATGTTGAAGAACCCTGCAATCATTACCACATGTTAGTTAGTTTTAGAGACCCAAACCTGTTTGGTTTTGGGTCTGTTCTCAACTACAGGTGCAACACTAACAGGTGTGTTATGTGTAACAGCTTGAGGTGAAGGAGATGGTGCAGAAGAGGAACCCTTTGGCTTGGACTTCCTTTTCTGTGGTTTCAACACAGGAGCATCTAAATGGTTGACTCTTCCCATTAGATGTTGAACCATCATCACCAGTTGTGTCTGACTTTGTGATAAAGCTTTCAGCTCTTTAGACACATTGGGACTTGCTGATGATGGATTCCTATGTTGCACCATCTTCTTTTGAGCAACCTCAGCTGTTGCCTGAGTAACCCCTACTTTCTTTTTAGATTTAGCTTTAGGCTTAGGGATTTCAGGCTTTGATGTTGCTAGTACAAACTTGGTCTCAAACTCATTCTTCATTTTATTTATGTCCACTTTAAGTTTCTCCTTTTGTTTGAGTTTGGAACCCCTTTTGTACTAGCAATCATCAGTAAGATGATTGAACAAGCCACATATCTCACATGGCTTCTTCTTCATTTTATGTTGATTATCAGCTGAAGAGGATGAAACTACTGAAGACTTGTTCTTCAGCTGTTTGCTATCAGTACTAGCAGTTTTATTCCTAGTAGTGCTTGCTTTCCTGACATCCTCTTTAGCTGTCTTCAAACCTTTTCTAATGTAAGTTTTCTTCTCTATAGTGCTGACAGTAGTTGAGGTTTGAACTTCAGATGTTATCACTTGCTCTCCAGTACTTTCAGTACTTCTAGAGACAACACCTGAGTTGATCAACCTTTTGATCATGTGACAGTCAGTATTTGAACCGTCAGCTGTTGTAGCATCAGCTGATTGGTTTTGGCAGGAGTTAATGCTGACTTTTATCTCTGATGATGCTGAATCAGTAGATAGTAGGTCACATGATGAGAAGGATTGGTTATTGCTCTCTTCATCAGATTCAACTTCTGCTCTTGAAGTAAATCTGTAGGAGGAGCAGTGTAATTATAACCAATGCCAAACTTCACATTGGAAGCTGATTGCTTGCTAAGAAGCATTTCAAAACCCTTGCATGATTGCACCCATCGATCACATTCTACTTGGGTGGTTGCAAGAGTTTCCTTGAGGTCTCTGTACTTCTCTAGAAGTACATCTTCCCTAGCCTTATCATCTTTTATTTGGCATTTAAGCTTGTAAATCTCATCATTTTTCTCATTAAGTGCAGCCTCAAATTCAGCTTTCTTTTTGGAAATGGTGTGCTCTAGCTCAAGATTTTTATCTAGTAAAGCTACATTTGCTTCTCTAATAGAAGCAAATGCTGCTATGCATGATTTAGAGCAAAGCTTGGCTTTGGCCTCAGAGGATACCTGCGATGAAGCGTTGGATGATGACCCCTCAGCGGACTCAAGGGCCATCAGAGCAAGATTTCCAAATGGATTATCACCACCATGTTGACCAGCACCTTGGAGTAGTTGTTCCTGACCAGATAGATCATCTGGCAGACTACTCCAGTCAACAACTCCTGGGGTGAAGAAGCTGTGTTGTTGAGGTTGTGTTTGATGATGAGATTGGGAAGATTGAGGCTCAGGAAGAGCATGTGGTGGCTAAGCATAAGGTGCTTGAGTTTGACTGGGCTGAGGCACATAGTAGCAGGGTATGGGTATGGCATATGACCTTGAGGCACAAAATAAACAGGTGATGCCTGTGCATGTGATGGATTGCCAGAACTGGAGGAATGTTGCCCTCTGTGCTATGAGCTATTGCTTGGAAAAGTCAAAAAGGGTGCAGAGGAGTTAGATCCAGATGATCAACACTCTCTATCAAAGTGTCCAAGCCTTTGGCACTTGTGACACCTCAACTTGCTCTTGTCAAAACCAACTTTGGTTTTGCTAGAGAGACTAGGGAATTTCCTGCCAGTTCTCTTGTAGAACTTTTGAGACCTGATATTTATCATTGCCATTTGGTCCAAAATATCCATCTCCTCCAGATCATCATCTGGAATGCCTTTCAAGTCCTCCATCAGAAAGCACAGATTTTCACTGCTACCTCCTGAACTACTACTAACACCAACAAAAGCTTGTTCAGAGTTGGTAGAGAAATCAATATGCTCATCATAAGAACTCTCTGATGCAACATATTCAGACTCCTGACTTATCAGGGCAGCATTGCCATGGACAAAGTCATCAGTGAGCTTGCCAGAGGTGGACAACTTCCTCTTTTGCTCTATCTCTCTCTCAAATATGAGCAGTTTCCCATGAAGTTGGGTGAGAGATAGAGTATCCAGATCTGCACTGGAGCGTAGGACAATAGTATAAGTGTCCCATCTCTCAGGTAGTGATCTGAGGAATCTGTTGTTCATCTAGCTGTTAGAGTACTCTTGTTTGACCATCTTCAACTCAGAGATCAAACAAGAAAACCGCTCAAACTGCTGAGTCAGAGTCTCACCCTTCCTATGAGAGAATGTCTCATATTATTGGGCGAGGATTTCCCTAGTATTTGCTAAGACCGAATTGGTTCCTCCGAATTGTTCCTTCAGAGCAACCCATAGGTCATGATCAGTTTCATGATGCAAAAGCCCTGAATAAATCTCATTTGGAATAGCCATGGCTAAAATTCCATGGGCTCTAGCATCAATCTCGAACAGCTTGAGATCTTCGTCCGAATATTGCTCAGGTTTCTTCAGAACCTGTTCATTTGATTCAGGGATGCTCACCATAGGCTTGTATGGTCCATGCACCACTGACTTCCAACAACCAGCACTGTTGACAGACAAGTGGTGAAGCATACGACGTTGCCATATGTTATACTCATTCCTCACAAGCATCGGAGGCTTGGTTGAGGAACCAGTATTGTGAGGATCGTTCGTTGGTGTCGTCATCTTAGATTTTAGTCAAAAACAAGTTTAAGCAAAAAAAATGTAGCTCGAAACCACCATAGAACCTCAAGTTTATGGCCAGAAACAGTAGAATCTCACTCTCTATAGCTAATTCTTGCAAATTGCTAATTCGATCAAACGTAGAGATCAAAAGAGCAATTTCAAATGATCAATAGTGAAATCGATCAATGATTAACCTGGCTCTGATACCATTTGACAGGATCTCAGCCTCTAGTTTGATCAATCAGATTGTATTCACAGCGGATTTAGCACAGTAATTAGCGATTACAGCAAGAACACAAAGATTTTGCATGTAAAAGTACAAACATAGAGAGAGAGAAAAGTTCTGCAAAAGATGTTTTCTATAACTCCACATGTTTCGGCGCCGAATACAATTGGCACATCGTCCTTTTATAGAAGAAAAAGGACGAATGCTGATGTGACTTGTCAGTCACATCAACCGATTATTAACAAACTACTGATAGAACGTTAAACTACTGAAGATGTCAACAGCTGACATCTTCTTACAAAATGTGTTCTACCTATTACAAGTACTGAAAAAGGAAACTGCTGAAAACCTACAACGACTGAAGAACAACCTCTTCAGTCGTTTACAACTACTGAACTATAACAGCTGAAGAACAAACTCTTCAGCTGTTGTACAAAGTATTGAAAGGAAAAACATAAAACTACTGAAAAGAAAAAACCATCACAACAACTGAAGAAGACTTCTTCAGCTGTTGTGACAAACTCTGAAGCTTTAGCACTTTGGTCTTCAGACTTTGGTCTTCAGATGATTCATCAGCTGATGACTTCAGTCATTGTCTTCAGACTTTGTACATCAGTTGTTGATCTTCAGTTCTTCAGTTCTTCAGTTGTTGATCTTCAGCACTTGTCTTCAGTACTTGAAGTCTTCAGTACTTGTATTCATCAGTACTTCAGACTTCAGTACTTATCTTTAATACTTTGGGATCTTTAGCTGTTGTACTTCAGATCTTTGATCTTCAGCTGTTGATTCTTCAGACTTTGTAAAACTGCTGATGAAGGTCTTCAGCAGTTGTTATGATGTCATGTGGGACTTAGAGGTTTTCGTGATCTTGGCTCATTGGTTCTTTTGGTCCAACAACAAGTGATGATCATTGTGTTGCATGTCTGAAAGGGAAGCAACACAAGGTATCTCACAAGCCTAAGGAAAGAAATTCCATCACTACACCCCTACACTTGTTACATATGGATTCATTGGCCCCACCAGTGTAATGAGTTTAGGAAGGACCTCTTACTGTCTGATGATCACAGATGACTTTACAAGATTCACATGGGTCTTCTTCCTTAGAACTAAGAATGAGACTCCTGAGATTCTGAAGAATTTCATCTTAAAGATTGAGAATCAATGTGATCACAAGGTCAAAACCATAAGATATGATCAAGGAACTGAATTCAAGAATCAAATACTTGATACATTTTGTGATGAAAGGGGTATTACAAGACAATATAGTGCTCCCAGGACTCCTCAGCAAAATGGAGTTGCTGAGAGGAGAAACAGGACATTAATTGAAGCTGCAAGAACTATGTTGTCTGACTCTAAACTGCCCATCACCTTCTGGGCAAGGCAGTCAACACTGTTGGGTTTGTTAGAACATAAAATCATAGTTTAACCATTTAAACTTTCAGTAAACGTAGCGGAATTACAACTTTATAAACTCTTTTATAAGCTGAAAAATATGTTCATTAGATGAACATATTGATGTATAAAACAAACCCAAAGAACAAAGAACAAAGGATCATTTATGTGAATTAGCAAGCTATGAACATATGTAAAACTACATAAAATCACAGCTATATAGAGCTGTGATTCTACCTTACTGCAGCAGCAATAGTCGAACAAAATGAGATGTTTGATGAAGATGGAGATGCCCAAATGCAGCCAAGACTTCAAGGATAGAAGTCCTCAAGCTAGTATACCCCAAGCTCCTTGCAAACACCTCTTCTTGCTAGGTAGAAATCACCAAAACAAGCTCCAAAAACCCTTTCTTCACTGCTAAAAAACCGTGGCTTGTTTAGAGAGAAGGAGAGCAGAATTTTTGGTCTTGTGTTATGCATGTAATGAGATGAGTTTTAGAGTATATTAGAATAGTTAGTGGAGACATGGTGCATGTGCTTGTTCTTCCCAAAGGCAAGTTGGTGGAGCATGCAATTCCTTGTTCTTACCAAGAGAATCAAAGGAAAAGAATACTACACACTCACATGCATTGTCCATAGTGGACGGTTTGTATGTGTTTTAAAAGGAGAAGCTTTCTTTTATAAACTTGAAGCTTTCTTTTATAAACTTAAAGCTTTCTTTTATAAACTTCAAACATTAACACACACATTTAACTAGTCTTTTATTAGATATATATACAACTAACCTTTTAATTGTATAATCCATACACTCCTATTATTAATTTGTAATGTTATCTAACTTACTTAAATAATATTACAAATAATATTATTGAACAAAATATCCTAATAAATTGTTCCATCTCATATGCAACTTATTTAGAAAACCCATTTTCTAAATTGGTGTAAATATTTAATTGCATGATCATATCATCAATTAAATATTAATTGGTGTAAATATTTAATTGCATGATCATATCATCAATTAAATATTAATTGATGTTTGCTAAGCTTGTTATTGGGTATAACCAGACTTGGATCATATCGTACTAACCATATCAATATTCTATGTGTCTTGGGCATATAGAATCCTACAATCTCCCACTTGCCCAAGATTCATAGATGATTGATGCAAGCAGTAAATAACGCCTAACAACGGTTTACTACCCTTAATACGCATGACTTATGGCCATTCAATAACATCATCCCATTCAAGTACCCTACTTGAAATGATTTAGGTGAATCAATCATCTATCCTTTTATTACAGATGTCATGTTAAATCCAAGAACACAGAATGATCATTTCCTGTTGATTTAACTTAATCTGGCCTTAGATATCTAACTCTCAACGAATAAGAGGAACAATTTCCATCTTGACTACATACGTTTCTCACAAACACCTTGTGTTATACCTGAACATACCCTTATGTACTGTCCACTATTTCAGGACAGTGAAGAATTAGCTCAAGGTATAATACTTGGTGAATATCAAAACCCAGTATGTATCTCAGGTCGAAGGATACCAAATGATATTCGCCTTTACTCAAATTTACTTATGATCAATCGATAAGATTCCATGTAGTAAAATTTGAGATGCGGGTTAGTCCAATATTTGTATCCCACAAATATCTATGAACTTTGGTAGCAACCATTGCTCTATATTCATCCTTATGAATATCAACCAATCCAAGTTCATAATAATCTTACCCTCACCCTTGTTCCCACAAGTATGAACGACTACGGACATTTAGAGTAAATAATTTACTCATGGATTAAACATGCTAAATTGGAACATTAATTGAAACATTATAACCAAATAATTTTATTCAAATAATAAAGAGTTCCACATATTCAAATACTAAATTTGATCAAGTCCAATCACTAGAATATCGAAGTCCTAAGGCACATGTGTGACTTTCATGCTTTGACCTATCTAGGAGCTTCGTGAATGGATCCGCAATGTTTTGATCGGTATGAACTTTGCGAATACATATCTTCCCCTTTTCAACTTCATCCCTAATGTAGTTGAATCTCCGTTCAATGTGCCGAGTCTTTTGATGAGCACGAGGTTCCTTGATTTGAGCAATAGCACCTTCGTTGTCACAAAAGATCTCTAGGGGGTCTTGAATGGTAGCAGCAACCCCTAGATCAGCAATGAACTTCCTAAGCCACGCAGCTTCTTGAGCTGCCAATGAAGCGGCGATGTATTCTAATTCTGTTGTAGATAGTGCCACTACATCTTGCTTTGAGCTCTTCCAAGAGACTGCTCCTCCATTCATAATGATGACATATCCCGACTGTGATCGAGAATCATCTCGATCAGTTTGTAAACTCGCATCCGTGTAACCCTTTACAACGAGCTCCTCCTCACCAGATCCATATATTAAGAATATATCCTTAGTGTTTCTAAGGTATTTCAAAATACTCTTAACAGCCATCCAATGACTATTACCAGGATTCTGTTGATATCTACTTGTCATGCTTAGAGCACATGACACGTCCGGCCTAGTACATATCATTGCATATATGATGGATCCTATAGCAGATGCATATAGGACTCCATTCATTCTTTCTTGTTCAACCTTTGAACTAGGGCATTGAGATGAGCTCAATATAGTCCCTTTTGAATAGGCACCAAACCTTTCTTAGAATTCTCCATCTTGAACCTTTTCAAGATCTTTTCAATGTATGTACTTTGGTTTAAACCTATTAACCGCCTTGATCTATCCCTATAGATCTTTATTCCCAAAATATAGGTGGCCTCACCAAGATCCTTAATGGAAAAACAGCTTCCAAGCCAGGTTTTTACGCCTTCCAAGGTTGGAATGTCATTTCCAATTAGTAGAATGTCATCGACATATAATACAAGGAAAGTAATAATGCTCCCACTAGCTTTCTTATATACACAAGCTTCATCAGCGTTTTTGATGAAGCCAAATTTCTTTACTTCATCATCAAAACGGTGATTCCAACTTCTTGATGCTTGTTTCAATCCATAGATTGATTTCTTTAACTTGCATACCTTGTTAGGATGTTTTGGATCGACAAAACCTTCAGGCTGTTTCATATGGACATCTTCCTCAAGATATCCATTAAGAAAAGCGATCTTGACATCCATTTGCCAAATCTCATAGTCATAATATGCTGCTATGGCAAACAATATCCTGATAGACTTTAGCATTGCCACAGGCAAAAAGGTTTCATCATAATCAACCCCTTGAGTTTGAGTGAAACCTTTTGCTACAAGTCTAGCTTTATAGGTATCCAAGTTTCCATGCATATCGGTTTTCTTCTTGAAAACCCACTTACTTCCAACTATCTTGGCCTTAGGAGGTGGTGTAACCAATTCCCAAACTTGGTTATCATACATGGATTGCATCTCAACGTTCATGGCTTCATGCCATTTGTCAAAATCAGGTTTTGACATTGCCTCTTGGTATGTGGTTGGTTCATCCGAATCTACCACATAGCATCCATCCATGAAAATTCCATATCTCTGAGGAGGAACACTAATTCTACCAGATCTGCGAACGTTTTGTGTATCTTGATCATCCACATGATCATTCTCAACATCCTCATGTTGATTGCTAGTATCAACCAATTGTGTATCGTCTTGTGAATCTTGAACCTCTTCAAGTTCCACTGCTCTTCCACTAGTTTCTTCTGAAAGAAACTTAGTTTCCAAGAACTCTACCTTTCGAGCAATAAACACTTTCTGTTCTGTCGGATCATAGAAATAATATCCAATACAATCTCTAGGATATCCAATGAAGATACACTTTGTGGATCGGGCTTCTAGTTTGTTTTGAGTGTATTGCTTAGGATAAGCATCACACCCCCAAACTTTTAAATATGACAATGATGGAACCCTTCCATGCCATATTTCGAAAGGTGTCCTTTCCACTTTCTTGGTTGGGGCCATATTTAAAATACGGGCTGCGGAGAGCAAAGCGAAACCCCAAAATGATAGAGGTGGTGTACTTCTAGCCATCATAGATCGAACCATATCCAATAGAGTCCGATTCCTCCTCTTAGACACACCATTATGTTATGGTGTTCCAGGTGGAGTAAGTTGTGAGACTATCCCACAACTCCTAAGATACTCTTGAAATTCACTACTTAGGTATTCACCTCCTCTATCTGTACGAAGAATTTTGACCGTTTTGTTGAGTTGATTTTCTACTTCATTCTTGAAAATTTTGAACATTTCAAAAGATTCATGTTTGTGTCTTAACAAGTACACATACCCATAATGACTATAGTCATCGGTAAAGGTAATGAAGTATCTTTCACCATTCCTAGTTATTGGTTTAAAAGGTCCACATACATCCGAATGTATGATTCCTAATAAATCCTTTGCCCTTTCATTAGTCCCACTAAAAGGGGCCTTTGTCATTTTACCTTGTAAACAAGACTCGCATACATCAAATGAATCATTTTCATTAGTTTTCAAAAGACCATTCTTTTGGAGTTTTTGCATACGATTCTTGTTTATGTGACCAAGGTGACAATGCCAAAGATAGGAATCATTCAAATCTAATTTAAGCTTTTTGGTGGTTGCTTGGTACATTGAGCTATCATATGTTGTGTTTTCATGAACCAATTCATAAATACCATTACAAGGTATAGCCTTAAAATAAAACATATGATTGAAAGAAACATGAATATCATTGTCAACAAACTTGAAATCATAATCACATTGTCTTAAACGGGAAACAGAAATAATGTTCCTAGTTAAACTAGGAGCATACAAAACATTCTTTAAAATAACTTCCAAACCACTTGGAAGCTTCAAAATGTAGTCTCCTTGGGCTTCCACGTGAACCTTTGCACCATTCCCCATGAAGAGACTAATTTCCCCTTTTGCATAATGCTCACTTCTTTTGAACCCCTGCAATAAATTACAAATATGAGTTCCACATCCGGTATCTAGTACCCATGTGTTAGAAGAAATAACATTTAGCTCAACATGTATCATAAAGGTTGTACTTGAGGTTTGCCCCGCATCCCTCTTTTCTCTCAATGCTTTGAGATAGACCGGGCAATTGCGTTTCCAATGGCCTACCTTACCACACTCAAAACACGGGTCATTTTGAGCAACCTTTTCCTTCTTTTCTTTTGGTTTGGGCGGTTCTACTTTTGCTTTTCCTTTTCCCTTCCCCTTGACGTGCCCCTTCCCTCTTGCAACACTTGCCCTAGGGTCGGGGAGGTGCCTCTTCCTACTACCTCCTTCATTGATCGTAAGGACCGTTAGAACCTTTCTACCCATGCCCGCCTCGGCCGTTTTGAGCATTGAGTGAAGCTTACCAATGCTCTTGTCCCATCCATTCATGTTATAGTTCATAACGAAGCTATCAAACTTCTTGGATAGTGAGTTGAGGATCAAATCCGTTGCCAACTCATTGGACACGCGACAGTTAAGCCTTTCGAGGCAATCAATGTGGCTCTTCATCTTAAGAACATAAGATGACACCGATTGGGTCTCGTCCATTCGACATGCATGGAGTGCTCGAACCGTTTCGAAGCGCTCCACCCTTGACTGTTGTTGGAACATTTCCTTCAACTGGGTGATCATGTCATAGGCATTATGGTTCTCAAAGTCCTTTTGCAATTCGGGAATCATGCTTGCTAGCATGAGACATGCGACTTGCACAGAGTCCTCGGTGTACTTGACCCACTCGGCAAAGGCCTCATCGTCATTTTCATCGGGTTGATCAGGAATGGGATCGTCTAACACATAGGACTTCTTTTCTTGCTTGAGAACGATTCTCAAGTTTCGGTACCAATCCATGAAGTTCCCATGGTTTAGACGTTCCTTTTCAAGGATTGTTCTTAGTGATAGGTTATGGACGGTCGGGTTTGTGTTGTTGTTTACGGCCATTCTACAAAATTAACAAAGTTCTTATTAGTATTTCTTAAAAAATTACATTTTAATCATTAATACCCTTTACGTCTCATAGACAATTAATAATTAAAATCTAGAATCCAACGTTACATTTAAATATCGGTTAGGTGACCTTTATCACTTTATTTAAATTAACAAGGTAGTCAACTTTTGACAATTGTAACCTATTACAACTTCTAGTATATGGGATCGGTTAAACATCTTATGTTTGTTTGGCATGTTTATCCCATCAACACCCTTTGTACGTCATGCTTCGGTGATCCTAATGCATGATTTCCAAATTAAGTTGTCCTACTTAGACACACGTGTGGATTTGCTAATATTAATGGTTAGGTGACCTTTATCCCATAAATATGGCAAACCCACCTCAAACTCATAAGTTCCCTCTAATGTGGTTAGGTGACCTTTATCCCACATCAAGTTCTCAAATGATTCGAGTGTTGTATAAGAGGATGGTGTTTGACTTATTTTAAAAGGGATTTGAATATTTAGAGGTTTCAAAATTCTAGTTTAGAAAACTCTATGTATTTGTATTTGCATGCTTTCAAATACAATATACCCTATGGTTCTTTTAATAAAACTCATTTTATTATAAAATCATTAATCCTTTTTAATAACCTTTTATTAACTTTTAATGATTAAGAACCATCAATTTTCAGCTTGTTAAGTTTGTTAATGAGGTTGTAATATATGTCTAAATATCAACCAAACAATCAAACAACAAACATTCAAACAAGCATAAACATATAAACATGAGTGCATAACCATAGCTACTAAGTTGACAACACTTGTTTGCCATCACAAGTGTTGTCATAAGGTCTTTCTTAAGGGTTTGTAATGACACATTATATGTGTCCATGGACTCCCACTCGAATCCATATCCAAATACTTCAAGGTCCATGTCTTTGATGTCCATCTTTGGGTCTTGATCTTGTGCATCTTCCTTTTACAAAATTATATCCTAATACATTTTTCTAATAAAAAGAAATGCACCTAATCTATTTATTACATAACCAAATGAATAAATAATTACAACCCAAATAATAAACATAAATATTACAACCTAATTGAATGAATTAAAACAACCATTCCAATCATCCAAATAACATAAGGCCAAAGGCTAGGTTATGCACTATTATATGAACAATCATAAACATTATTCAATAAACAAAATAAACCCCATCAAACCCTAAATTTTCAGCCAACATAAACTGAAAATTTGGTTTGTTTTTCCAAACAAACAACAACCAAACATATCAACCAATTGACATTCCTATCTTTCAAAGTTTAATCACAAGCATGAAGATATAACTTTGAAAGACTTGGGGTTTATTAAATCAACTAAAATCAGCCCCTAATTAGTTGATTAATCATCCTTTAAAATGATTTTTAAAGGATAAGAACAAGCAAGCTATTCACATAACCGGCTCTAGATGCCATTGTTGGGTTTGTTAGAACATAAAATCATAGTTTAATCATTTAAACTTTCAGTAAACGCAGCGGAATTACAACTTTATAAACCCTTTTATAAGCTGAAAAATATGTTCATTAGATGACCATATTGATGTATAAAACAAACCCAAAGAACAAAGGATCATTTATTTGAATTAGCAAGCTATGAACATATGTAAAACTACATAAATCACAGCTATATAGAGCTGTGATTCTACCTTACTGCAGCAGCAATAGTCGACCAAAATGAGATGTTTGATGAAGATGGAGATGCCCAAAATGCAGCCAAGACTTCAAGGATAGAAGTCCTCAAGCTAGTATACCCCAAGCTCCTTGCAAACACCACTTCTTGCTAGGTAGAAATCACCAAAACAAGCTCCAAAAACCTTTTCCTCACTGCTGAAAAACCGTGGCTTGTTTAGAGAGAAGGAAACCAGAATTTTTGGTCTTGTGTTATGCATGTAATGAGATGAGTTTTAGAGTATATTAGACTAGTTAGTGGAGACATGGTACATGTGCTTGTTCTTCCCAAAGGCAAGTTGGTGGAGCATGCAATTCCTTGTTCTTACCAAGAGAATCAAAGGAAAAGAATACTACACACTCACATGCATTGTCCATAGTGGACGGTTTGTATGTGTTTTAAAAGGAGAAGCTTTCTTTTATAAACTTGAAGCTTTCTTTTATAAACTTAAAGCTTTCTTTTATAAACTTCAAACATTAACACACACATTTAACTAGTCTTTTATTAGATATATATACAACTAACCTTTTAATTATAATCCATACACTTCTATTATTAATTTGTAATGTTATCTAACTTACTTAAATAATATTACAAATAATATTATTGAACAAAATATCCTAATAAATTGTTCCATCTCATATGCAACTTATTTAGAAAACCCATTTTCTGAATTGGTGTAAATATTTAATTGCATGATCATATCATCAATTAAATATTAGTTGGTGTAAATATTTAATTGCATGATCATATCATCAATTAAATATTAATTGGTGTTTGCTAAGCTTGTTATTGGGTATAACCCGACTTGGATCATATCGTACTAACCACATCAATATTCTATGTGTCTTGGGCATATAGAATCCTACAAACACTGCCTGCTATGTGCAGAACAAGTTTTAGTAGTTAAGACACATGGTAAGACTCCTTATGTACTTTGGCATAGGAGGAAACCTTTCATTGGTTTTCTCAGGTCTTTTGGATGTCCTTGCACCATCTTGAATACCAAAGATCATATAGCCAAGTTTGCTGGGAAATCAGATGATGGACACTTCATTGGATACTCTTCTCAAGCTAAAGCTTATAGAGTATACAATCTCAGAACTAGAGTAGTTGAGGAGTCAGCCAATGTGACTTTCAATGAACACACTCCCAGTGTGAAAGGTTCTGGTCCGGATTGGCTGTTTGATCTTGACTTAGTTACCAACTGTTTTAACAAAACTTGTGAGAATATTTCAGGATCCACAGATATATTACTTACAGGTGATCCTGATCAAAGAATTGAGCTGAGAAGATCTTCAATCAACATATCTCCAGCTCCAGTGGTAACTAATCTTGCAAATGAAGCTTCTACCAGCACATCAATGACAAATCCTGCTGACACATCTGAGTTGCCTTCAGTTTCCAATATTGAGGCACAAAACTCAAATGTAGGAACTTCAAATGTTGGAGAACATGGTGGTCGTGACAGTGATCAGGAATTCCTTGACGCTGAGAACCATCCCATTGAAGAAAAGCTCAATGATCACACACTCATTGGATCAAGTTAATCTTGATAGGTGTGCTGCTATAGAGGGTGAATCCTCCTTGCCAGATCAGAATTTCTCCAATTTGGATCTGTCTAAACAACTTGCTGTGATTCCTCAACTAAGGATCCACAAGTCTCACCCCTCTACAAACATCATTGGAGATGTTGGAACTGGTGTAAGAACAAGAGGACAGTATCATAATGCCAATATCTGTCTTCACTCTTGTTTCTTATCCCAAATAGAGCCAAAGAAGATTCATGAAGCTCTAAAGAATGGAAGTTGGGTTGAAGCTATACAAGAGGAGTTACTTCAATTCAAGAGGCAAAAGGTTTGGAACCTATGTCCTTTTCCTCATGGAAACACTACCATAGGTACAAAATGGGTTTTCAGGAATAAGAAGGATGATAGAGGACATGTCATCAAGAACAAGGCTAGACTAGTTGTTCAAGGGTATACTCAAGAAGAAGGGATTGACTACACTGATGTCTTTGCTCCCGTAGCAAGACTTGAAGCTGTTAGGATATTCCTAACTTTTGCTGCATCCAAGAACTTCAAGTTCTATCAACTTGATGTCAAGTGTGCTTTTCTTTATGGAGTGATTGATGAAGAGGTGTATGTCAAACAACCACCTGGTTTTGCAGATCCTGATCATCCTAATTATGTCTGCAAGCTTGACAAAGCTCTCTATAGGCTACATCAGGCACCAAGAAAGTGGTATGAGACTCTATCTCAGTATCTCTGTCAACATGGGTTCAAAAGAGGTACTATTGATGGAACTCTCTTCATCAAAGGAACAAGAAATGACATAATGCTAGTTCAAGTATATGTAGATGATATCATCTTTAGGTTAACTAATCCAAAGCTCTACAAAGAATTTGAGAAGCTGATGAAGGATAGATTTGAAATGAGTGCCATGGGGGAACTCAATTTCTTTTTAGGGATTCAAGTGAAGCAAGTTGACAATGGTATCTTTATAAATCAGTCAAAGTATGTACAAGACATACTTAAAAGGTTCAACATGACTGAATGTAAGGTTGCTAAGACACCCATAGCAAGAAACCACTCCTTTGGACCTGATCTTGAGGGGGAGTGTGTTGATGAACATCTCTACAGGGCTATGATTGGGTCTCTTATGTATCTTATAGCTAGTAGGCCAGATATTATGTTTGCCACTTGCATCTGTGCAAGATATCAGGCCAACCCCAATATGTCACACCTAAGCACTGTCAAAAGGATTTTAAGATACCTTAAAGGAGCCCCATCTCTTGGCCTTTGGTATCCTAAAAATTTTGACTTCAATCTGTATGCATATACAGATAGTGATTATGGTGGATGCAATATGACTGCAAAGTCTACATCAGGGGGATGTCAATTTCTTGGTGGAAGGATAGTCTCTTGGCAATGCAAGAAACAATCCTGTGTATCTGCATCAACTGCTGAGGCTAAATACATTGCTGCTGTAAGTTGCTGTGCTCAAGTGCTTTGGATTCAAAATCAGATGCTAGACTATGGATTCAACTTCAAAGAGACTGCCATTCACATAGACAACAACAGTGCTATCTCAATCATAGAAAATCCAATGCAGCACTCAAGAACTAAGCACATCAACATCAGGTATCATCTGATTAGAGATAATTTTGAAAAGGGATTAATCAAACCAATCAAAGTTCATACAGATAAACAATATGCTGATCTGTTCACAAAAGCTTTTGATGAACAGAGATTTAAATATCTTATATCAGCTATTGGGATGATCAACTTTGAATAGCTTTTCTTAAAAACATAATCATATTATTTCTAAAACTATGTGTGTTCTATGTTGTCTATTCTATCACTTTAATAAGCCCTAGTTTCTCTTTGGAAGAAAATTCTTTTAAGATATTCCATAGATTTTTAGAATTTTACACTTTTTATCATTTGGAAGATGTTTATCCTTCAGAAGATTTAAAGTTGCCTTCGAAGTTTTTTTTGGTATAAATTGCTTCCGAAGCAAAATTCTTCAAAAACTTTGTAATATTTTTGAGGCAAAATTTGCCTTCGGAAGCTTTCTAGTCAAAACTTCAGAAGCAAAATATCCTTCAGAAGATTTTTTTTTAATTCCAAGAAAACTACCTTTTGGGCAAAAAGCAAACTACTTTTCAGAGGTGGGACCAACACAATGGATTTCAAAGTTTATCCTATTCCATTAACTTTGTCTTAAATCCAAACTCATACAAATATCCAAATGTTACACCTCTTTCCTCTACCTGCTCCAAAATTCACCCATACCTCAAACCTAATCTCTCTGAAACCACTTTTGTTCTTCACCATTTCTTCATCCTTAAGCTTTTCAAAAATGGCCAACATTCCAAATAGAAACAACCAAAATTTCTCCATGCAACTCCGTAGGCAGCACAATCAAGTTTCCTTGTTGCACTCTGAGAAAGATGATAGTTTCTCAGAGGTTTGCCATTTTCTTGCTCTATCCAACTACTATACCTCACTCACCATTGATTCTATTCTTTATGAGGATCACCTGCTTGACTTTTGGAGGACATGTCAAGAGGTTATTATGGATGGGGAGAAGGCACTATCTGCCATAGTGCAGGGGAGGACAGTCTTTATCACTCCAGCCATCATCAACACCTATCTTCAACTGGATGATGAAGAAGGTGAACTGTCTTTCCCAAAGGAAGCTGTTAACTATTCCTTTGAGCAGATGGGCTATGAGGGAGATTTCTCTATAAAGACCTTCAGGAAAGGGAAGGTCTCATCCGAGTGGAAATACCTACTCCATGTAGTGATTCACAGCTTGTCCAACAAGCATGGTGGGTGGGACCAGATTCCTGAGGATCTCTCCTTTATAGTTCATGGAATGGTACAAGGGGTCAAGTTCAGGTACTCACAATTTGTTTACACAAACTTGCTTGCTAACTTGGACTCCTTAGAATACTATATGTTTCCTAGATATGTTCAACACATTCTCAACTGTGAACTTGGATCACAGTTGAGGGAAACAAATACTATTCTTAAATTGGGACAGATAAAGCCAGGCATCTTTAAGATTATGAAGAAGCCAACTGTAGGCTTCTCAGGGGTAGAAATAGCCCTGGTCCCCAAAATGTTAGAGCTCATTGCTCAAGGTGACAACCTAGCAACACAAGCTAGTGTTGAACCCACACCTTCTACATCTCAACCACCAAAACAGCCTCAAATCACCCTCACCTACCAAAGAAAATCCAAACGAATCCCTGCTCAAGCTATTGAGTCTGTGCAGGTCCCCATATACTCACCCATACAGGAAGAAGTGGATACTAGAGCTCCTACTCCTCCTAAAGAGCAAACCACTCCCATCTCTTCAAGAATCAGTGCTGATGTTCCTCATGATCAGCCTGATGAGCTCATAAGCCCAACTGCCTTAAGCCTTCACTCTAAGTCTCAACACTCAAGTGAACAACCTTCAGGGGACAGTTACCATCCCCAGCCTATGGACTTAAAAACCAAAATTCCCAACCTTGAATTCTACACTGATGAGGACTTAGGCTTCAGTGAACACAATGAATCTCTCTACTCTTCACCTACTCAAAGAAAGAGGAGTGTTTCTGAATTCCCTATGTCTATCCCACATCAGTCACCCATTGCTGATGTGGGTCCTTCTGAACCTGTTCAGGGGATCCATATGGAAGAGGCTCTCACTTCTGCAAGTGATTACATCATTAAGACCTCAACCATGGCAACTCAGCCCATTGACACTTCATTTGAGGCTGTCAATGAGCAGAGGAAATCCAGTAGCCAAGAACCCCACTCTGGTGATGAGAGTGAAGACTTAGGTCCAATTCTCTCATCCCCCCATGATTCTTCTGATAAAGATGAGGGGAATCTGAGATAAAGGTGCAAAAACTGTCAAACATATGCACTTACTTAGTCTCAAAGGTTGACTACCTTACAAAATAGGGTCAATGATCAGCAACTTGAGATATCTTATCTTAAGGAAAAACTAGCTGAGAGACCTTTAAGAAGAGCTCAACCAGGAACACAAGAACCTGCGGATGTGGTTGACTTAACTCCTAGCTCACCTATACAAGAAGGTGATGCTACCAAAAAGGGGGAGAAAGTCACTACAATCACAGAACCTGGGAGTTCTTAAAGGAGTATGGACATTCAGGACTCACCATCCTCTCTTGTAACTATACCTACTCAGCAACCTCCTCAAGTTCACATTGATGTGAACATCCTGGACTACTTGTTTCAAAGTACCTTTGGGGAGGGTGTATCAAGGCAAGAAGCTAAAGAAGATAGACCATGGCAATCAGGTAATGTCATTGGTCAACTGGATGTTGAGGCAGACCCTGAGATTAGCTTCAAAGGGAAAACCTTGACTGAAGGCCTAGTGATGGAGCCTGGAAGTCCTGTCTTACAATCAATTGAAGAAGTGACAGAGATTGAAATACCTGTCACAACAACAACTACTTCAGCAACTCAACCCCTCAGTGAAACACCTGCTGGTGAAGGTGTATCACAGTCTCTCTCTGGCCAGAGCTTAGATGTTGCACCAAGTAATGAAGGCCAAAGCTCTCTCCACCCTGTGTCACAAAGGTCTGTGGGTGACAAAGGGAAAAGGGTTCTAACCCCAGAGGAGATTGAGGAGGAGGAAAGAGAGAGAAAGAGGAAGCTAAGGGAAATAAGTTCCACGGGGTCTTCAAGCTTCATGCAAGCTGCAATCAGGGCTGCCCCCAGACCAAACACTCAAATGATGAGTTGAGGGCAGTCAGGATTACTTACTTATAGACCAGGAACTATAACATAGATGAGATTATCTCTCTCCCCTTAGAAGAATTGAATGATCTGGCTGACATGAAAATGTCAAGAGAGAGGAAGGAAGCTGAAGATGCAAGAATTCTTCTTGAGAACAAAGAGAAGAAAAGACCACAAAGGCTATACAAGCATGTTCCTACTCTCTCGCCAGTTCAAGAAAGTCCTGTGCAAGAGGCTGTGGCTGCTACACAAGAACCTCAGGTAGATAAAGAAACAGATAAACAAAGGATGATAGACTACCTGAGTGCCACAGGCCTCTACCAGGCAGAAGCACTTCTTCCCTTGCCCTTTGAGTACATTGAGTTTGAGTATCTCAAACAACTTGAACTTCAAGTAATCAAAGAGCAAAAGACAACAAAGAAGAAAAGGAGGGAAGAAGCTGCTAAGTCAAGAGCTCTCATTTAGAAGAATTTAAAAAAATCTGCTGATAGACAAAGAATGATGAGCTTCTTGAAGCTGTATGGATTCTCCGGAAAGAGACTTGGCCCTATGTCTCTATCCACTATGGATGAGCATATCAGGGAAATCAAGAAGAAGATCAAGAGTGGAGAGCTTGCTGACTTGCACACTCCTCCAAGTCAAGCTCTACCTCAAGTAGAGGTTAAGTTTGAACAACAAGAGACAACTCAAACTGAACCTCCAGCTTTATCTTTTGATCCACAGCAGGGTCAAAGGCTAGCCCCTTCAACTATTGACCAACAGCAAGGTCAAAGGCCAGCCTCAACATCTGACCTACAACAGGGTCAAACTCCCTCTCCTTCTGAACCTGTGAGGGAGGAACACCTAACTGAGGAAGACACAACTGATCTACAAGGTGCTGCAGGCCAGTCTTCTCAGTTAAAGACTGCAAAGAGGAATAAGAGGATGGCTTCTAAATCTGATTCAAAGAAGAAGAAGAAGTCAAAATCAACCTCCTCTGATCCTCAGGATGAATCAGAGCATCCTAAGGAAGTGCAAGAAGAGAAAGCCCAAACATCTCCAATTCAAATGGCTTCTCTTGCATTAGGAAGACCCATCTTATCCTGGATTTACTCAACTAATCCAGAGAGATGGCATGTAGTCAGAGATCAAGGTGAAGTAAATGTCTACTCTTAGGAAGACCTCTTTAATTTACCTCTGCATGATCTTTTTGACATGATAAGATACTTCACAAGTCTGAGTGATCCTGACCCTCTAATGAAGAAAGGAATGGTCATGATCATGTTAAGGACTGTGAACTGTTGAATATCTTCAAGTGTTTTGGTAGCATCAGCCTAGGGGGAGTTTGTAAGGATTCCTAGAAGTCTGATACAGCCAAAACACTCTTGTAACTATCTACTGATCAAGACATCAGCTGAAGACAACAGCTGAAGGTAACAGCTGACGACAACAGCTGAGGACATCAGCTGAAGACAACAGCTGAAGGTAACAGCTGAAGGTAACAGCTGAAAGTAACAGCTGAAGACAACAGCTAAAGATATCAACTGAAGACAAAGTCTGAAGATAGTTTTCAGTAGTTGTCACAACAATGAAGAAGTACTCTTCAGTAGTTGTGATGATCCTCTTTCAGTAGTTATCACAACAGCTGAAGAAGTATTCTTCAGTAGTTGTGCTAGTCTTCTTTCATTAGTTTTATGCAAATGATCAAGTCTTCCTGCATGCTGCACAGAACATGAAGTAGTATTGCTACTGAAGTTTTACACCACTTCAGAAACATTCTAAGTGTAAAATCTCCTGTAGCCAAGACCATATCTTCTGAAGCCAGAAATGAAGTCTTCCTTAGCTTCAAGACAAAGTCTTCCGAAGCCAAGAAACCAAGAAGATTCTTCCGAAGACTTTTGGACTAGCTACACGACGAATTTTGAGCCCGAATCGACCCGAATCGACCCGAATCAACCCTTTCTTCCTCTCTTCTTCCTTTCTCTCTTCTCTCTTTCTTTTGTGGTTGATATGAGTGTGTGGGGGGAATGGGCTGCCTTCTCCCTTAACATGTCCCCATTTGCCCAACTTTCATGCGTTGGCGGGTTTGGTCCCCCAACTTTGGACTTTATTTCTTTTTCTTCTTTCGTCGGCTACAAAGTAAATATCCGGGTGTTACATGCTTACGCTCAACATGTAAAGTGGCTATCAGAGCAGCCATGGCTTACTCAGGTGGGCAAGTAAGAGGAGGCAAGATGGTAGGAAATCGAAACGGAGCGGACCTAGTTCGTGGTCGATGTTCAGGAAGAAGGGGAACATGTTTCTCAAGATTCTAGCAAGTCATATATTGAGTAGTACTCCTATTATTAGACTGGCGGGTAACAAGGTAAGTTGAAAGGCTGATCCTAATCGAACTCATCAGCATCATTAAGATGCATAGGCCACTCGTCTAGATACGAAGATGAAGGCGGGAATCAGAGGGAACATGCCTTTTTCCTAAAAAAGAAGAGGGTGTAGAAGAATGAGCAACCGCTCACAAGAATATGCAAAAGTAGACAAATCCGGCAAAGCAAAGCAAACAAAACCAGCAAGCAAAACTAAACGTGTCTATATGCGTGCAACTAAGGCATCAGGCTATAGACTAATGCAATGCAAATGAAATGCAAATCTCTTCTAGTTCGCTATAACCATTGGCTCTGATACAAATCTGTCACACCCTCAATTTCCACAAACGGGGTTTTACTATTAGGCACGTGACATAGTAGGATTTCAGCCGATAGTTAAACCAAACAACATAGTAATTACAAAACATAGCTTTTATTATTATCAAATAATTCCAAAACATAGTTTAATAATAATAAGCTCTAGAAATCATTTGCGAAAGTGTAAATAATAAATCACTTATAATTTAAATGGAGCAAATCACGCGCAACCCAACTTAATGTATACTTGCAAAAAAACACACAAACGTAGAACTGTTTTGTAAATCAACCAGCAATGAAATAAGATGATGTAATGCTGCTAAACGTGCACATCTTATGAACCTGAAAGAAATATGCTAAAGTATCAACACAGGATTGATGAGTTCGTAGGTTTGGATAAAATAGTAATATAAATGAAAGAAGATCCGGTAAACAAAGTAATATCAGTAGATAAGTAGTCTACATAACAAGTTACATAGTGTATGAAGTTCGCAACCACAACTGAAAAATACAAGTATGCCTCGGATATGGTTACTAGACCACAACAATAGAAATTAGGTCAATTAAATACATGTTTGATATGAAGTCGTACTAGCGAGACTAGCCCAGATGGGGTTTTCAAACCCAGTACATATACTCAAAATTACCTCGTGAAAGTATATAAATTAACGGTTTAAAATTGAGGGACTTAAATTTGGTACAACACTAGTAAACAGGTCATAATACGGTAATACTCATATAATGACAGAACTTTTAGAAAGAATGTGTTTCTCTTCCCCAAAGGTGATTATAAGAAAGTAGGGTTATAAACTCACATTGAGTGCACAATGACAAATTAATGAAATGAACAAATGACTAAATTTCCCGAACACCTGAATTACATTTAATATTTACTTAATATTAAATATTTGGACTAGAACTATATGGTTTCGCGTTCCCGGCTCAGGTTCAGGCTAGACATTAACATTCCCCATGCACACCCCAAATTCCTACAATATTTAATCATTTAACCATACATGTACATATGCCACAAATAATTATTCACACTCACTTGCACAATCCATACACACATCATGAACCCACATAAAATAATTCATATGTAACGCACATATAATACATCTATTATACACATATATATTCTATATCATACACACACATTATATACTATATATTATGCACAGACATTAAAAATGCATATACACAAAGAGCATAATTCAAACCAAAACCTACAAGGATTCATAACATGATTTATACCAACCCATTCCCCCACACCTACTGCCAATACACAATTGGTCACACCCATACAATTACATCTATGAATTTAATGTATTCTTATTAGTACACATGCAGCAATACATATATACATATATGCTTATTCACCTCATGCACACTTAACCATAAGCTAGACCCTAAGGATTTAATCCCTACAAGACACTCTCAAAGCACTACCAAACTAAAGCCACAAAGAAACACACACACGTAGAAACACACACATACACACACACATAGAAACGCATACACACATGTAGAAACACTCACACACATGTAGAAATACACACACACACGTAGAATCATACACACACGCAGAAACACACACACGCCATAACCCTGGAACCCTCGATGCGACTGGAAGCATCCATCACCGAACTGGACCACAATCGAATAGCCACCAGTGTAAACCTTAGTCGATCACATCAAATAAATAAATACATACATACATACATACATATATATACATACATACGTACATGAACACAAGACACAATGAATAACCACACACCACCCCCAACCAAAGTCCAAAGGTTATAAACAGCAGTCGGGACGAAACCGTAATCGAAACAGAACGAACGAACGAACAAAAGAACTTACCGTAGGCATTGCCGGAAACGTAACACTACGAGCGACGTTGCCAGAGATAGTAGGGAAAATGACTGTGGATGAAATATTTGTAGGCGGAGGGACCGGAGAGTGGGGTTGCGGTTGTGATCGAATTAGGGTTAGAGAAGGAGAAGGAAATCGAGAGGGGTGAGGTAGAAGATGTATGTGACGGTTTCGATCAGGGGAGAAGGTATAAGTTGGCTATATGGATTACAATTTGTTTTTATTTTAATAATCATTAATTCTATGTTTTATTTATTTATTTATTTATTATTATTATTATCATCATCATCATCATCCTCATCATCATCATCATCATCATCATCATCATCATCATCATCATCATCATCATCATCATTATTATTATACGTTTTATTTATTTATTGATTATATATTTTTACACTAAATAAAATCATATTATTTAGCTTAATAAAATGATATTTATTTAGCTTAACAAAAAATTAAGTTCTACTTGCAATAACCTGAAAAGACGGGTGTTAGATCATCCCATTGTTGAAAGAATTTTCGTCCGGAAAATTAAAACATTAGGTTCAGCAAAGAGCACGAGGTTTAGTAATCTGCAACGTACAAATAAAGGTTTTCTAAGGACTTAAGAAACAACCCAAAAAGAAAGAATTATTTGATTTCATGAGTGTTGCGACGGTATATAGGTTTGTTTTTCTGCTTTTGTTACATTTGATTTGATACAGGCATGGAGATCGAATGCTTGTGAGTAACTAACACTGTTATTATTATTTTTACAGATGTTTGTTATTGTTTGAAAGTTGAAGGTGATGCACGGTTATGCTTTCAATTGGTTGGATTATGTTTAGTAAAGGTGATGATGGTGACGACAGTTTAACTTCAAGTCCCACAAGCAATAATCACTTTTAGGGTTCATGATTCATTGGTCATGTTGAAAGAGAAAGAGGTATTAGGGCTCAGTCTTATTTCTATGTTAGTGCTTTCAACTTATTTTTGTAAAGGTATGAGCAGAAATGTCACACCCTCAAAATCCACGTGCGGAGTTTTACCGCGAGGCGTGTGAACAAACCAGGATCACAGTCAATAGTTACTCAGAACGACTCTACATGCCATGTTTAGAATAAAACAAACCAAAGGTCAAACTATCACACCCTCAATTTCCACAAACGGGGTTTTACCGTTAGGCGTGTGACAAACCAGGATCTCAGACATAGTCATATCAAACGACACTACATCAATTTAAAAAAAATAAACATTTGACTCCAATCAGAGGGACATCAACAAAATAAACATTACTGCGGAAGCGTATACACGGAATGTAAATCAATACATGAAAGTTATAAGTGCCTAATCAAAACAAAATGTTCAATGCAAGAAATTAAGATTTGATGATGCATGTCCTGAGTGCATTCCTGAAGAGTGCATCATGAGCCTCCCAAGTGTTGTTTACAATGAACGGTCAAACAGGCGATATCAATAATACTAAAACCATTTATGTAAATCTGTTTGCATGTTTTCTTCCCCAAAAAGGAAATAAAGTAAAATAGGGGCCGTGAAGACTCACAGATTATGTAGTAAGTATGTAGGATGGAAGCCTCCCAAGTGTTGTTTACAATGAACGGTCAAACACCTATTGACAATTATGTTAAGCGTTAATGATATGTCTAGTGTTATTAGTAATGTTTAGTCGGGTCGGGTCGTATCGGTTCGGTAGTGGGTAGCACACACAAGCAGGCATACACATATCAGACCTTATGTAGATCCCAAATGGGTTGTCGATAATTGTAAACGGTTAGGTTATTTTAGATTGAAAAAGTATGTGCCTGTTAATAGCGTTGACTTTAATCTTTGTGGTCACGAAATGACACTTTATTGATGTTACCTTATCACCACATGACATTCAAAAGAGAATTCACACTTACACGCATCGTCAGTCACACAACAGGACTAGACGCACGACTCAGCCCTTCATTCGCACGAATGGACTTTCAGTCGTATGAATCAGCTTCCTTCGTACGATTGAACCCTCCTTCGTGCGATTTGGCATTCAGTCGTACCACACAGCACCCATTCGCACGACTCAACGGCCATTCGCACGATTCAACCTTCATTCGTACAAATCAGCTTCATTCGTACAACTGAACCTTCATTCGTACAATTGGACCTTCAGTCTTGCGATACACACAGTTGCACACATTCATTCGTTTTGACTCAATCGCACACACTCTCAATCGCATGCATTCAATCGCACGACACGCACATACGCATAGACTCAGTCGTACGACTCACCCCAGTCGCACTACTCAGTCGCACGGTAGACTCAGACGCATGGACTCAGTCGCCTTAAAGGCCTAGTCGCGTGAAAGGCCCAGTCGTGAAACAGCAGGTTCGCGACTGCTGGAGGTGCAGAGCAGCGTCCAGCTACTCCGGGCATGAGTTTCCACATCAAGGACCTCCAGAAACACTTTTCTAACATCTCTAAGTAAAATGCACATGTAGAAGGACAACACACCCACCCATACGACCTCATGTGCTCGGATGAACCCGAGCACCCGAAACCCTAGAAAACGTAGAAGTGAAATCGAGCAAGAAAAGGGTAGCCAAGTTTGCCTACCTGCTGTGAATGTGTTAACTCAGCTGTAGCTACGATTTCCCCGGCGAAAACGAGATCAAACGAGGTGGTTTTGGTGCTAGAATGTGGTAGAGAGATGGAGAAGAAGAAAGTGAAGAAGGAGATGAAGAAGAGGGTGTAGAAATGAAAGTTAGGGCTGGTAAGGGGTTTATATACCCAGCCCTAGTTTGGCAATTTGTCACCGTTGGTCCTCGCACTTAGTCCCCGGGTTCCCGAATTTGTTTCGGTTGATAACGACGTAAATGGGCGAGTTATATTAATTAAGAGGATTCCTTAAGTAATTCTGTTTATCCGAAACCTCTACAAACACCATTTTGTATCTTCAAAATGAGGTCATTCATGACGTTAGTATTATATAACATAATATATTTAACTATGACGGTGGCGATGCTTGTAAACGTTTTAGGTGATAACGATGCAAACAATGATAACGACAACAGTCAGAATGGTGTTAACCTGAAATTACGGTGTGTCACATTATCCCCTTGTTGAAGGAATTTTCGTCCCGAAAATCAAAACATCATGTTACGAGGTTCAACGGGGAATACAAGGCTCAGCGGTTTGTAACGTATGTTAAATTGAGTTTCTGCGTATCTTAAGAGGTAGATGCCTGATTCTGGAACAGTTGCGGGTACTTCTTCTTCATCTGATCCTCGCATTCCTAGGTAAATTCCAGTCCACACTTTGAGTTCCAACGGACCTTGACAATAGGGATACGACTATATTTGAGTGTCTTGAGCTCTCGGTCCATAACTTCCACTGGTTCCTCGAGGAAACATAGTTGTTCGTCAACATGTATCGCGTCTAACAGAACGACGAGAGTCTCGTATACAAGGCATTTCCTCAGGTTTGAAACATGGAACACAACATGTACTCCATGGAGTTCTTCGGGTAGGTTCAGCTGATAGGCCACGGGGCCGACCCGTTTGACAATCTCAAACGGTCCCACGTATCTAGGGTTTAGTTTCCCACGTTTTCCGAAATGAATCACACCCTTCCAGGTGACACTTTCAAAAACACCTTGTCACCTATTTGGAATTCCAATGGTCGCCGACGCTTATAAGCGTAACTCTTCTGTCGGTCACGTGCTGCTGCCATACGGTTACGGATCTAAACGATCTTCTCGGTCGTCTGTGCACAAGTTTAGGGCTGGTAAGTTGACTTTCTCCAACTTCCGCCCAACAAATAGGTGATCGGCACTTACGCCCATACAGTGCCTCAAATGGAGCAGCTTTGATCGATGTGTGATAGCTATTGTTGTAAGAAAACTCAACTATCGGTAAGTGAGTTTCCCAACTGCTACCGAAATCTATCGCGCAGGCACGCAACGTGTCTTCTAAAGTCTGGATCGTACACTCACTCTGGCCATCGGTTTGAGGGTGATATGCGGTGCTCATATCCAACCGTGTTCCCAATGATCGTTGTAAAGATTGCCAGAAGTGTGAAGTGAATCGAGCATCACGGTCAGTCTCCCGGATTGCCAGGAAATGTGCGGATTTCGTCAAGCGATCCACGATCACCCAAATGGTATCGCAACCGCTGGGAGTTTTTGGCAGTTTTGTGATGAAATCCATTGATATCTGTTCCCACTTCCAAACTGGAATTTCCGGTTGTTGAAGTAAACCAGATGGTCATTGATACTCCACCTTAACCTTAGAACAGGTTAAACATCTGCTTACATAGGTGGCGATATAGGCTTTCATGTTTGGCCACCAGTAAAGAACCTTCAGATCATGATACATCTTGTCTGAACCTGGATGGATAGAGTACCCTGATTTGTGAACTTCGTCCATTACTAGCTCTCGTAGGTCTCCATACAGGGGAACCCATGTTCGGTCCACGAAGTAGCAGATTCCGTCAGACTTGGTTTCCAGTTGCTTCTCCATGCCTCGTAGCGATTCGGCTTTCAGGTTCTCGTCTTTTAATGCCTCAAGTTGAGCATTGCGGATCTGATTGGGTAACCCGGTGTGAATGGTAAGTTGTAATGCTCGAACTCATTTTGGCTTATGTTGGTCCATTGGTGATCGATTTTAGTGCTATTGAAATGATAATCACAGTGATATCCCACAAATATAGAATCAAACAAAGCAAAACAAAGAAATGAGTTTCAATATAAATCCATATGATCCAAACTCAATCAATATCAATAAATAAGGCTCAAAGATATGAAACAAACATGAATTCAGCCTTAAACTAGCTATGAAATAGTAATGCAAAAGTATATCTCAATTAGGTTTTGACAAAACTTACTGCCAAAGATACAAGAACTGCAAATATATAAACAAAGACAAATTCGCTGGTAGATTCGCTGTAGCGAATCTACCTTGACCAACAAGTAAGTTCACCCAGCAGCGAACAACAGTTTCGCCGGGTGACCTTCACCAGCTAACTACGAGCGAATCAGTAGATTTGCTCGTAGTTTTGCTGGGTCAGTGCGAAACTAATACATTACTTACATAAATGAAAGTTATCTAACATTAGTCCTATTACATAGAAGATAAAGAAGCTAAACTAAACTAGGTGAGTCCAACCTATCTAGATCACCAATACTCCCCCTAGGTTGGACCTCACCTAGAGGGGTCTTCTCAATCAGTTCCATCTACATCATCAACTTCGGCTTCAAAGTTCTCCATGAAAGCTCCTGCCCTCAACTCAATCCCGGCCAATGGATTAGTAACATCTTCAGATCCTGCCTCAGATTCAATATCAACAATAAAGTTCTTAGAAAACCTAGCTTCAATGACTTCTTGAACTGGTGAGTCTTCAACCACAACCTCTTCCTGATCTTTCATGATTTGATCCTCAGTATTACCTCCAGACCCACTTGCCTCATCTATCACCTGCTTTTCAAACCTTCTTGAAATTGATTGATCCAGTTTTTTTACTCAAATCATCCACATCCATCCTTATTTCGTCCGCTTGAATTATTTTTCTTGACAGCTCCCAGACTTCAGCTCTGAGTCCCCTAGCCTTGTTAGCTACTCTCATGAAGAGGCTCGCTTCTTCCAACGTTTCTGCTCCAGCCCCAACTTTTATGTGATTCTCACACAGAATCACTAAGTCCTCATCACAGAAAGAAAATACCTCCATCGGATCAAACAATCTGATTTCAGGGGCCCCTTTTACTCTAATCACTGCTTCCCCGGTGTTGTTATCATATAACCATTTTTGAAATGCTTGCAGTCTCGGGGGAAGAGGATCAGGTATCCTAATACAATCCACAGTCTTTGCCGGTTTTAGTTTAAGCACAATCTTTCCTTTTCCGGTCACCCAATCAACATCCTTTTTCGACCTCTTTCTTTCCATTTTCATAAAACAAAAGCTTTGAAGTTATCAGATAAACCCCTTTTAATTTCTGTCTCTAGCAGCTTGGCCCGTTCACTCTGTTCTGCTCCAATCAAAGGAATCTCGGCCAATCTTCTTAAATCCCATCTTGGGAGGGTTTTAAAAGCTTTTCTTTTGTGAACATAAGATATTCCCCCTCCCCTTCTTTTGATCATAAACAATTTCAGCTCAGAGTTGTATTTCCAACTGAAAATCTTCTTATCGCTCTCTTTTCTAGTGGGGTCTTTGATGTTCTGGAACAGTGGAGTTATCTCTTCAGCCTCCTTTTCTTTAACAAACCACTCAGATTGATCTAACTCCACCGTTCCAGTTTCAGCTGACCCAGTATCAGTTACATAGGTCACTGGACGTTCATCCACCTCATTGAATTCCGGTTCGGAGCTGTAATACACCAACCGCTCCTCAACTTCCTCCTCTTCATCTACTAACTTCATCTCAGCTTGTTTTTCTTTCTCCAACCATTGTTTCTCCCCCACAACCTCCTCACCTGTTAAGTCCTTCTCAATATCAAGTCCCAAATCATCAAAATCTTCATTCACAACCTCCACATCATCATCCTCACCCTGTGCTCCTTCATCATCAACAGGTTCATCATTTTGTTCTTCCCTCGACTTGATCCTGCAGTGTTAATATTACCAGCTGCTGAGCTTGGGCCCTCTCCTGCCACAGAAAATCTCCCCACCTTCAGAAATGAGAATTTGGAGGTATCGGTGAGGTCATTGATTTCCTTTTCAGATCTAACATCTGGCAGGCCAGCCGCTTCCTTCAGAGAGTTTACCTCCTTGAACAGTGTCTTGATCAGTTCATGTTGATCAAGCACCATCTTTGTCAAACCTTCAATCATCTCATCCTTCTTTTGCTCTCTCAACTCTTGGTTTATCAGTTTTGTTTTCATCATGCTTAGCTCATTGGCCACAGACGCACTGACGTTTCTAATCACGTCTTGGTCAAGTTCGGATCTTGCGTCTTTTCTTGGAGGATTTTCTGTGAAGGCCTGATGTTTGTGTTTTGTTCTCCTCTCTGATGCTTCAGTGTGACTACTTTCTTCAGGCCTCTTCTTAATTCTTCTCTCCTTCTCAACTCGCATTTTATGCATTGCCTGATCAATTTCATCCTCAAAGTCATACTCTTTCTCTTTGGCATATCTTTTTCTCTTTTTAACTATTTATTCTTGTTTCTCCCTGTTCTCTGCAGATCTCTTTTTCTCTGCTTCTATCACCTTCTTTATGTATTCCCATCTCTCAGCAGAATACATATTTTTCCACAAGTGGGTGATCTTCCCACTGAAGTCATGTCTTGCAGAAGAACAGTCTGCAAATATCCTTGAGCTCATCTGGGCTAGTCTCTTGATTTCTCCATGCTTAGGAATGTTTGGAATCAAGTCTTCAGTTATCATCTGAACAAATCTCGGATACAGAAGCCACTTCTCCTTCTTCACTGCCATTATGTTATCACACATGCATTCAAAAATCAGTCTTGCTATATTTTCCTTTTGGCCTCTGCAAAATATCACCATGGCTTTGGCCCATCTCAAGTTGAGACCATCGGATCCTCCTTTCCTGTCGTCTAAGCACATGATGAATATATGAGCAATGTATCTCCACTCTTTAGACAGCATATACTTCTTTATCTCTTTATTTGAGCCAAATGATGGTCCCTCATACCCCATGCTTCTGAATCCCTCCATAACTTGATCTTCAGAAAGTTCTACCTCATCTCCCTGATCTCCTTCCAGACGAAGCACTCTTGCTATGATTTCTTCAGTGATAGCAATATCATTTCCTTCTATCCTCGCTCGAATACAGTGTGGATTAGCTTTAACATCCAACTTAGCTGATCTCCAGAAATCTTGGATGTGCAAGATGTAGATGGATGGTGAGTAAGTGATAGCATGATAAATTGGAGACTGCTTTAGCCACTTTATGCAATCTCTGAATCCTGCAGCTTTGGGACTGTCTTAATCCAATAAAGCTACGGTGTTGTTCTTCTCATCGAACTTTAGGTTAGCCATGATTGCTGAAAACAAATTAGAAAAGTCTAAGTATACAACATAATAAATGTATGAGAATATGTAACAGCAAAAACAAAAGAAATAAATTAAATTCGCTCAATTGAATCTATAAATTCGCTAAGGTGAATCTATAAATTCGCTAAGGTGAATCTATAAATTCGCTAAGGTGAATCTATAGATTCGCTCGGATCATGTGAACTTTCGTTCAAATTCGCTCGACCTTAGTCAATTTACAGAGGCGATTACATAGATTCGCTTAAACTTAAGTGACTTTTAGTTTAATTTGGTTGGAAAACATTAAGTTCGCTGTGGTAAATTTATAGTTTCGCTCGGTTCAAGTGGACAGGCGAAGTTGTTGGGTGAATTTACAAATTCGCTTGAGTTCAAGTGAACTTTCGTTCAGATTCGCCTGAAGATCAGCAAGTTCGCTGGACGAGGGTTCCCGAACCCTAACCCAGGCGAACATGCCAAATCTCACAATGCGAAGTAAAGTACACCGATTAAATCCTTCACTGAGGTTCGCGACACCCACCTAAATCTTTTATAACACACGAATCCAACGGAAATCAACACTAAAGGAACACTCTGAAATTTCGCACGATGAACGAGGAGTTATGGTTTGAGGTTACTGTGAACAATTTCGCGTTCACTGTACCTCTTATAAGACATAGATTCGCTGAAGCGATTCTATAGATTCGCCCCGTAAACTCAACATGTTGGTTTGACATGCAACTGGTCGAGCTTACTGGCGAAACTATAGGTTCGCTAAGGCGCATCTTAATTTCGCCCGACTTTAAAAAAAATTTTAAAATAAGATAAAATTAAAAATTAAAAATTAAAATAAAATAAAGTAAAATAAAATAAAATTGAAATAAAACAAGAAAGAAAAAAAATAATTATAAAATTAATAAAATTTGTCTATGAATACCTTATTGCCCCATGATAAAATTAAATAAGACTAAAATTATAAAATAGAAATAAAATCAGAATAAAATTAAAATTAAAAGGTAGAAGGATATAATATCATTTTTCAGAGGGGCATGACTTAGCGAGATTGCTGATATGTTTATCCGCTTAAACCCATTCCCTGTTCTTTTCAACTTATGATCTGCAACTGTTTATCATGTTCTGAATTGTCTTAGAAACTCAGCAACTTGGTCCCCACTGATATTTGATAAAGAATTAGTCTCGTCATCAAGGTTTATTGAGCATAATCATTGATTTTGCCTGCTCACCATACTGAATCTACTTAATGCAAACACAATGACTGGCATATATACATATGGGATACTATAATGTACAGATGCAGACACACATATATGCAAGATATACACATGAGATGCAGACTCAACCTTTAACTAATTGATGAGAGCTTCAGGTCAATGCTTTCACATAGCAAAGAAGATCATCTAGGCGTGTTGATGAGAACTTCAGGTCAATGCTTTCGCATAGTAGAGAAGATCATCACTCCAGGTCAATGCTTTCGCATAGCAGAGGAGATAAACACACTTCTTTTCTTATGTAAAGTATGAAAGCATATAAAGTAAAGGGATATTTGAGATTATTTAATGTTTGACTTAGAGGGCGTTATCACCGAGTCACCATCCCAGTGGGAAACACCATAAGCTTCACATCAATAATCTAATCCTAAAAGTATGAAAGTATATACAGTAATGGGCTATTTTAGATTGTTTAATGTTTGACTTAGAGGGCGTTATCACCGAGTCACAATCCCAGTGGGAAACACCATAGGTTTCACATTAATAATCTAATCCTAAAAGTAAACACAGTACAGGAGCAAGACATCAATTTGCAACTCTCAACCAAGTTTTAGACAAGACTTGTATCGTTGTGCAGACCAAAATATCATGAGGATAATCCTTATTACTGAGTTATGATCTTTAATTTTGGCTGCATGATCACTTGTTTACTTCGTTTTTGGGATGAGTCTATCATGCATATCCCAGCGTAAGATGTTCCCCTCTTTCTTACTTCATTTTCTTGAATTCCTGAGAGAATAAAAGTTAAAACTTATTATTAGCATTAATCTCCCCCGAAATTTTCATTTGATAGCTTACTTAATAGAAAATTTCTTAACGACGAAAGTAAAAGAAAATTAAGAATAAAAAGGAAAGATATATGGGACACAAGGATTCTCTAAGCAGACAACAACCAAGACCATAAGGAAAATATGTACATATATACATCTTAAACGGTAGTTTTGCTCAGAAAAGGTTTTCAGAAGGATATTAATCCTAGCATAGAGATCAGTTCATAAAAACGTGGTTTATCAAATGTTTTAGTGTAAAGATCTGCTTTCTGCTTCCTTGTTTCAATAGGAATAATATCAATGAACCCCTTTTCCTGAGCATCACGGATGGCATGAATTCTTGTTTCGATGTGCTTGGTTCGAGTATGATTAATTGGATTCTTGGCAATTCCAACAGCGGCTTCATTGTCACATAAAATCGGAGTGTGAAGGAAATTGATGCCATAATCCATCATTTGGTGTTGAATTTAGAGCACTTGGCAACAGCAGCTTGATGCAGCGATATATTCAGCTTCTCCTGTGGATAAGGACACTGTTGTTTGCTTTTTGCTTTGCCACGAAACAAGACAATCACCCAGATATTGGCATCCACCGGCGACTGACTTTCTGTTAATCCTGCAACCACCATGATCACTATCAGAAAAAGCATGTAGATCAAAGTTCCCACCTTTTGGGTACCAGAGTCCCAAACGAGAGGAACCCTTAAGGTAACGAAAAATGCATTTAACAGCTAGCTCATGTGATTCTATGGGATTGGCTTGATAACGAGCACAGTAGCACACGGCAAATGTGATATCTGGACGGCTTGCAGTCAGATACATGAGAGATCCGATCATCGAGTGATATCGATGAGCATCCACGGACTTCCCATTATCATCAGGAGATAAGCATGTCTGAGCAGTGAAGGGAGTAAGTTCTGGCTTTGAATCGTCCATGCCAAACTTTGTGATGATTTCCTTGATGTACTTCTCTTGGTGAATAAGAATACCTTCAGGTTTCTGTTCCACTTGCAGACCTAAGAAGAAGCACATCTCCCCCATCATGCTCATTTCAAAGCGTTTGAACAATAGCTTCATGACCCACAGCCTTCTGAACCACACCAGTACTTTCCTTAACCTGTTGATCTTGAATAACCTCAGACCCGATAGATTCACCCTTGTCATCAACTTTAATGTCAGCTTCACCATAGAACTCTTTGAAAGGATCAAAACAGTCAATGTACTCATCATCAAGAGTTTGTTCCTCCACTATCTCAGTGATCAATGCATGGTTGATTTCCTCCTTGGATTCTTTAATTTCTGCACTCCAATCAAAGTTGGTCAACAGAGCAGTTTCATTCTTGGGTTTAGCTTCTTCAACTTTATCCATGACAGGAATGGTTCTGGAGTTTCCAGAATTAACAGGTTTGATGATAATGGGAGAAGGACACTCTCTTTTGAAATGACCGAGCTGCTTACAGTTGAAACACCTGAGCTTAGATTTATCATATCCTAGAGCGTTGTTCTAATTCTGGTTTCCAAAGTTTTTCCTGCCGGTTCTCTCCATAAACCCCATCATGCTCATTTCAAAGCGATCCTTCATCGCTTCTTCAAATTCCTTACACAGCTTTTCATTTGTTGATCCAAAGATAATATCATCGACATAAACTTCAACAATCAGAGATAGAAAAGCTGCATAAAGACACTCATTTATCAATCCACTCTGACTCCGAGTCCTTACTCTGTCTGTGATGGATCCAATGATGTAGTCATGAGGGTGATCTTTTAAGGTTTTAAAATTAGTGTTAAGCAATGAAGGGTTATGTTGAGATGTGGATGCGGAAGTGGATGGTTGTGCAGTAGGAGATGAATTTGTGGGGATTGGATCGATAAGAGGATTTGAAATTGATGAAGATATGGGTGGAATGGTAGATGAGATTGTAGGATTAGATGAAGATGGTTGAGATAGTGGAGGTAGTGGAGATGGGATATCAAATGAAGTGGGTGGTAATGATATGGCAGACGGTTGCGGTGGTGGTGGAATAAGATTCACAGGCGGGTGAGAAATAACATCATCTTCATCGGGAATTGGCAAATTGAATGAGTTGAAGATAGTGGTAGAATCATAAAACCATGCAGGCTCACTTCCAATGCTTGTAGAGTTAGATTCTTGCCAGTCGACATAGTAGGACTCTTGCACAATCCGCGACCGTTTATTGTACACACTTCCAATGCTTGTAGAGTTAGATTCTTGCCAGTCGACATAGTAGGACTCTTGCACAATCCGCGACCGTTTTCTGCGCCCCTTTGGTTGCTCTTGTACTCTATTGAATACCCCTTCCTAAGCTGAGAACAATTGATATGATGTCTTCATCTTGCTCTTGACGATCAATACCCGGTTGAGAACATAAGCTGCACAATTAACTGCTTCGGCCCAAAAGATGATTGGAAGCTTTGACTCGATCAACATCGTTCTAGCTGCTTCAATTAGTGTTCTGTTCTTACGTTCAGCAACACCATTTTGTTGAGGTGTTCTGGCAGCACTAAACTGTCTGAGAATACCCCTTTGCTCACAGAATGAATTGAAAATGTGGTTTCTGAATTCTGTTCCATTGTCGCTCCTGATGGCTTGAATCTTTCTTTTCCCAAGAACCTCAATCAGCGGAATCAGCTTCATCAACTCCTCAGCAGTCTCACCTTTGTTAGACAGAAATCTCACCCAAGAGTACCTAGAGTAATCATCTGTGACAACAAGACAATAAGACTTCTTAGCAATTGATTTAACACTGATAGGGCCAAATAAGTCAGTATGTAACAATTCAATGGGATGTGAAATTGAGTTTTGAAGTTTAAGTTTATGTGGCTTTTTGTGTTGTTTTCCTTTTGCACAAGCCATACATTTTTCTACCACAGAATAATTTTCAGTGGTAGTCCCCTGACTAAATTATTCTTAACTAACTTATTTATCAATTTAAAATTGATATGCCCCAATCTTTTGTCACTGAAAGGATTCATGAGAAGAAGCTTTTGATAAAAGACAGGTCACGGTGGACGATGATTCTTTTGATCCCATATTTAACAAATAGGTATCATTTCTCCTTGGAGCTTGCATGATCACCATCTCTTCAGGGATAGAAAACTCTGATTTCAAGAATAGACATTCATTGGCAAGGAACATCACAGGAATATTTTTATCACAGATTTGTGATACACTGAGAAGATTGAACGCCAATTCTGGAACATAGTTGACATTCTCCAAAGTGAGGGAACCATTCGAGACATCTCCTTGGCCAATCATCTTTCCACCCTTCTTGTCACCAGCAAAAGCAACATAGCCACCATCAATTATTCTAAATTTGTCAGCAGGTCCTTCAACCCAGTCGTATATCTGGAACGTCCGCTATCTACATGCCAATAACTATTTACAGTGGCCTCTGAATGTTCCTGACATTTAAAAATTGGTTAGGCTTTGGAAGTTGGAACCCAAGTCTTAGTGTACTTAGGTCATGGAGTAACAGATTTTCTGCAAAAGAAACCATTCACAAAAGTTGTCAATCTAGTTCCAAAAGGTTTATTTTGTGTACTACTACCATCTGATTTAGGACATTGCTTGATTAAGTGATCATCCTTTCCACATCTAAAACAATGAGATCTCAACTTTGTTTTGGAACAATTTGATGAAGGAATTCTATCAATAGATATTTCTTCATCACATTCAGACAATCTCAAATCTGAATCACTGTACGAGTCATATGACTCGTTTGACTTCCCTGTGATAACTTCCACTTTAACTGATTTTTGTTCAATTTTATCTTTGTTATTTTCAGTGGAAGAAGACATTTCTTTCTCTTTAGGATTTGAAATCCTTATCGGTGTAAAAGATAGGATTGGATGAGAAAAGAATTTGTTAAAGCAGTTGGTTTTTGTTTTACTTTCAGAGACATGACCTGAAAGTTGAGCTTTATCATTCATGCACACATTAACATCAAATGCGAAATTTAAAACATTCAAGTCATCACAAGTATTTAAAACAGAACATCCTAAGTTACTATTACATGCCCCAGAGTTTGAATCCAAAATAGTTCCACCAGACACAAAATGATTACTTAAACTAATGTCTACAAACGACTTCTTGGAATTAAAATCATGACTACTAGAGCTGCCCAGACCACTACTGCCACCATAATCATATCCTACTCACAACTCCTTAGAATTATCTTCTTCTAAACCTGCAATAGTGCTATTAGTATCATTCTGTATAATCTCTTGTATCAACTCATTTGAAGGATGAGGAGTGGGCATAGGAGAATAACAGAAAGTACTAGGTGGAGGATATACCAATGCATCATTTTCATTACCCAAACCGGTCTTGATCCTTGCCCCCTTTGTTTTTTGCATAATTCCTCCCTTTTCATGCTCGAAAGTGACCACTGTTCTAATTTATTTTTAAGTTTTGTACCTTCAAATTCGGCAAGTGTAACTTGTTCAGTTAAGTAGTTAACTTCACAGTTCTTTTCCAAAAGAGTCCTTTTTAAGTGTTCATTTTCTTTCAAAGCTTCTCTTAATTTGACAAAATATTTTGACTCATTTTGTTTGAGATCTTTATTGGTTTTATTTAATTCATTTTCATTCATCATAAGCAACCTGTTAGCTTTATATATACCAACCAAACAAATTTTGCATGCAGAGGAACACATGTCTTCAATAATTTCATAAGGGAGATCCATTACCAGTTTTTCGGCTGCAAGAGCGCGATCACATTGGCAGTAGGGAGTGTTCCTCTTGTATTCCTCCACAGCAGCTTTCTTGGCATCTTCAATTATTGAATCCATGTTCAGCTCCTCTTTTTCACTAGCCTTCTTTGTAGCAGATTCACAAACCAGTTTAACCTCATCTTTAACAGCTTCACACACCAAACCAGTTTGAACAATAGCTTCATGACCCACAGCCTTCTGAACCACACCAGTACTTTCCTTAACCTGTTGATCTTGAATAACCTCAGACCCGATAGATTCACCCTTGTCATCAACTTCAATGTCAGCTTCACCATAGAACTCTTTGAAAGGATCAAAACAGTCAATGTACTCATCATCAAGAGTTTGTTCCTCCACTATCTCAGCGATCAATGCATGGTTGATTTCTTCCTTGGATTCTTCAATTTCTGCACTCCAATCAAAGTTGGTCAACAGAGCAGTTTCATTCTTGGGTTTAGCTTCTTCAACTTTATCCATGACAGGAATGGTTCTGGAGTTTCCAGAATTAACAGGTTCGATGACAATGGGAGAAGGACACTCTCTTTTGAAATGACCGAGCTGCTTACAGTTGAAACACCTGAGCTTAGATTTATCATATCCTAGAGCGTTGTTCTAATTCTGGTTTCCAAAGTTTTTCCTGCCGGTTCTCTCCATAAACCTCCTAGCACGAAGAGTAAGCATGGCCATTTGCCACTGAATGTCAGTTTCTTCAAGATCATCAAGATCAACCTAATACATGTCTTCCACGGTCATACCACGTCCCTTCAATTCTCCAGCGATCAAAGCATCATAACTGTGCACAAATAACCCAAAAAGTGCCATAGTATCATATGGAATTTGAGTAGAAGCTAAGGCATTTGAACTTGACCCAGCATCCTTAGAACCACTACCACAGTTGACATTCTTACCATACCCAGAGTTAGCAAAACCACCATTACCAGATGAACTCCCACAAGCTGCACCATAATAGCAAGAGTTTGCAGCGGATGAAATCAATACAGCATTTGGAGGAGGGACATTGGGAGACATCATGGTCTGATTATACTCTCTTCTCTTCACATCAAGATCAAATGATTTTAACTTGTTGATAACATCCATCAACTTGTAATCAGCAAAATTCATTTCTTGCTTGAGCAATTTGATTTGCAGACTCCATTGAGCAGGAAGAGAGTCTAACATTTTACTCACGTGCTCATGATTGCCAAGTTGTTCATCATACTTCTTCAGATTGCTTGAAACTGACAGAAAGCGGTTTGTTATATGAGTAAGTGTCTCATGCTTATATCCCACGAATGAGTTAAACTCCTTCTGAGCTTGAGCTTTCTTGTCTTTCTTCAGATCTTCGTTCCCATCATAAAATTCACATAACGCATCATACAACGCCTTAGCGATGGTATGTTCAGCAAACCTGTTATAAATATCCTGATGCAGATACAGAATCAAAGCTCCAAGAGCTTTCTTGTCACGATCGAGCAACTTGATGTCAATCTCAGTATAAGTGCTAGGATCCTGATTTGGTGAAGTGACAGATCCGACAGTTGTTGTAGGTAGGTGAGGTCCATTAGTGATAGATTCCCACTGACCATGATCAGTGTAGAAGAAGAAAGCTTTCAAGCACCGTTTCCAATCCTCAAAATTCTCTCCGTTGACAAGCCTCGGTGGCTTGTTTGGTTGAACACACTCCATATCAGTCAAATTCACGATTGAAGTAGACATGATAGAATCAGAAACTAGATTCGCTGAAAAGATGTAGATTCGCTGATAACTTCGCTGAGAAAGATGTAAATTCGCCCGTAAGTTCGCCTGTAAATTCGCTTGGCAAACCAACAGCAGATTCGCTCGAATCAGTGCTATTGAAGCTCTAGTTCGCTCAACAAGTTCGCAGAACTAGTAGAACTTTCGTTCTAGTGGTAAATTCGACGGTATCTTCGCTTGAGAATTAGGCAACAAAGGTGAACTTTCGTTCAATGAATGCAGATTCGCTAAAACACAGAGAAAATTAGATTCGCTCGAAAGGTCACAAATTCGCTGGAAAAACAATAAATTCGCACGATGAACAAACAGCACTGTTCGGTCTGAAAATCACTCTAAACTCATCCAAGTCGCTATGAATTAGTGATTGGATGATTGGGATACCTTCTTACCACTTGAGCAATGGTTTTTCTATGAATTTCAGTAAGTAAAACACACTTTGATGATACAAATCGATTGAAACAGTAACTTTTCTTCAAAAACACCTCAAAACCCCAAAAACTCAACAAATCAAGAGCACAAAGGCTCTGATACCATATTGTTGGTCCATTGGTGATCGATTTCAGTGCTATTGAAATGATAATCACAGTGATATCCCACAAATATAGAATCAAACAAAGCAAAACAAAGAAATGAGTTTCAATATAAATCCATATGATCCAAACTCAATCAATATCAATAAACAAGGCTCAAAGATATGAAACAAACACGAATTCAGCCTTAAACCAGCTATGAAACAGTAATGCAAAAGTATATCTCAATTAGGTTTTGGCAAAACTTACTGCCAAAGATACAAGAACTGCAAATATATAAACAGAGACAAATTCGCTGTAGTGAATCTACCTTGACCAACAAGTAAGTTCACCCGGCAGCGAACAACAGTTTCGCCGGGTGACCTTCATCAGCTAACTACGAGCGAATCAGTAGATTCGCTCGTAGTTTCGCTGGGTCAGTGCGAAACTAATACATTACTTACATAAATGAAAGTTATCAAACATTAGTCCTATTACATAGAAGATAAAGAAGCTAAACTAAACTAGGTGAGTCCAACCTATCTAGATCATCAGCTTTGGTGTCACCTTTCGAGTTAAGGCATCTGCTACTACATTAGCCTTGCCCGGATGATACTTGATCGCACAATCGCAGTCATTCAACAACTCGACCCAATGACGTTGTCTCATGTTCAGGTCCTTCTGTTCAAAGATGTGTTGGAGACTCTTGTGATCAGTGTAAATGGTGCACTTGGTACCGTACAAGTAGTGTCTCCATATCTTGAGTGCATACATGACTGCTCCAAGCTCTAGGTCATGTGTCGTATAGTTTTTCTCGTGAACCTTCAATTGCCGGGAAGCATAAGCAATCACCTTCTTGAGTTGCATTAGCACGCAACTGAGGCCTTGAATAGAAACATCACAGTAAACTACAAAATCATCTGTTCCCTCAGGCAGGGATAGAATCGGTGCCGTATAGAGTTTCTACTTCAGAACCTGAAATGCGGATTCTTGTTTGTCACCCCAATTGTACGTAGTGCCTTTATCAGTTAATGCGGGGAGAGGTTGAGTAACCTTTAAAAACCCTTCGATGAACCATCGATAATAACCAGCCAACCCGAGGAACTGTCGTACCTCAGTCGGAGTCTTAGGCGTAGCCCAGTTCTTGATGGCTTCTATTTTTGCCGGGTCAACATGTATCCCATTCTCATTGACCACATGACCCAAGAAATGAACCTCTCGTATCCAGAAGTCGCACTTTGAAAATTTAGCGTACAATTGTTCTCGTTTCAGCAGCTCCAGAATCAGCCTAAGGTGCTCCTCATGTTCTTCCTTATTCTTTTAATAAATAAGGATATCATCGATGAAGACAATGACAAACTTGTCCAAATAGGGTTTGCACACTCGGTTTATGAGGTCCATGAAAACCGCTGGTGCATTGGTCAACCCGAATGGTATAATCAAAAACTCGTAGTGGCCATACCTAGTTCTGAAAGCAGTCTTTGAAATGTCTTCATCTCGAATCCTTAGTTGATGATAATCCGACCTCAGATCTATCTTGGAATAGAAACTCGACCCTTGAAGTTGATCGAACAAATCATCGATGCGCGGGAGAGGATAACGATTCTTAACCGTTGCTTTGTTCAATTCCATATAATCAATACACATACGAAAGGTTCCGTCCTTCTTCTTGACAAACAGGACTGGGGCTCCCCACGGTGATGAGCTAGGTCTGATAAACCCTTTATCCAATAGTTCCTGCAATTGCGTAGACAGCTCTTGCAGTTCTTTTGGAGCTAATCTGTACGGTGCTCTCACGATAGGTGCGGCTCCAGGTACCAAATCAATCTGGAACTCGACTTGGCGATGCGGTGGGAGACCAGGTAGGTCTTCAGGGAAGACCTCAGGATAATCACGTACAACAGGAATATCTTCAATCTTCTCTTCCTCAGTTTCTTTTTCAGTGACCACAGCAAGGAAAGTGGTATGACCCTTACGCAAGCAATTCTGGGCTTTCATGTCGGAGATGATTCCTGAGACCGTACCACTCCTTTCGCCCTGAACTGACAAAACTTCACCACTAGGAAGTGGTACACGAACGATTTTCTCAGCACAGATGATCTCAGCTTGATTCTTGGACAACCAGTCCATTCCAACAACTACATCGAAGCTACCAAGTGTGACAAGCATCAGATCTATATCTAACTCATGACCACATAATCCTAGCTTGCATCCCTTAATAATGTGATTTGCCTCAATTAGTTTTCTGTCAGCTAATTCTACGGTGTAACTAGGCTCCACATTAGCTAAGGTTACATCTAAGGACTTAATGAACTTGTTGGAAACAAAACTCTTCTTAGCGCCGGTATCAAACAGTATAGAAGTAAAACAACCATTCAGGAGAAACGTACCAGTAACCACATTCTGATCATTCCTTGCCTCGCCAGAACCAATCACAAAAGCACGGCCTTTAGCATTGCTTCCGTTGTTGCCCTTGTTTTCACTCTTCAGCTGTGGGCAATCCTTCCTGTAGTGGCCCTCCTTACCACACTCATAACAGCCTCTAGTCGTTCGGCCCTGGCGTTGTTGTTGAGGTTGTTGCTTAGTCATCAGTTCACCCCTGTAGTCTTTAGCAGCATGACCCATCTTTCCACACCTTTGACAAACGGATTCGATCACACTGGCCATGATGGTGAAAGTTGCACTGGATACACTTCGGATACTTACCCGCATAACTGCACGATCCCTGACCATTGTTGTTGTTGTTGCTGTTCTGATTGTTGTTGGTGAAGCTTCTTGATGAATCAAACCTTCTGGTCTGTTGTTGCTGGGTGTTATTGGAGCTTGAAGACTTGCTGTTGTTACCATCCCATTTCCTTTTATGATCAGATGAACCAGATGCAGCGCCACGTTTAAGCAAAGTACCCTGTGCCACTGCCTGATCAGTGAGCTTGTGAGCTAGTCGGATAGCCGTTGAATAGTGACAGGATCAGCAGCCATAACACTAGCTTGGATTTGAAGAGCTAGACCATCAATGTACTTCTCAATCCGTTTGTAGGCCGGGGTCACCATCTGAAGACATAAAGCAGCCAACTCATGTGAACAAGTCGTATATTCCTCAATGTCAGAACCAATCATCTTAAGATTTCAATACTCTGCTTCTAGTTTCTGGACTTCGTTTCTGGGGCAATATTCTTCTTTCATCAAAATCTTAAAATCATCCCATGGTAAACCATTAGTAGCATCAATCCCTAAGGTCTGGACTTGTGAGTTCCACCATGTCAGAGCTGGTCCTTCCAGTGTGCCGGAGGTGTACATGACACGACTCCCTGTAGGACAGTTGCACATGGCGAAAACCGACTCGAGTTTCTCCAGCCAGCGAAGCAATGAGACAGCACCATCAGAACCACTGAAAGAGAGAGGCTTGCAATCCATAAACATCTTGAAGGTACAGACTGTTGGACCTCCTTGATTCAGATTCTGGTTGTTCTGGTTCTAATTGTGGGCATGTTCATTGGCTGCAAGCGCATCAACAACACGCTCGTTGATGATAGCATCCAACTCAGCTTGAGTCATGTTGATGTTTCCTCGTGTACCCAGGCGTCCAGGTCTTCTTCCAGCCATGATTCTTCAATTCACAATACACAACAGTCACTAATCGAATAATAATTATTGATAAAAATAAATTGTATGAAATACAACGTATTTAAATCAAACAATCATAATTCAATATATCTTTGTGTTGGATGGAAAATAATCTGGCGATTCGAGTTAAAATATTCCCCTTTGAAGCTCTAAGAGTCTTATATATCTAAGTCCGATTCTCTGATAGACTTTGAATCCCTTAGTTGTCCCACTTTTGCTACTCAGACTAGTGTAGAAGAGAGGATATGTTAGAAATAGTAACAAGTGTGAAAGAGTTGGAAGAGTAAGGTGTTGTTCTCTTTGTTTGTCATCATTAGGCTAGTCGTGCGGGTTAGGAAGGTTTCCATGTTCCAAAGTGGTAATGTCAGGTTCAATTCGTCATTGCTTCACTCTTAGGGTTCATGATTCATTGGTCATGTTGAAAGAGAAAGAGGTATTAGGGCTCAGTCTTATTTCTATGTTAGTGCTTTCAACTTATTTTTGTAAAGGTATGAGCAAAAATGTCACACCCTCAAAATCCACGTGCGGAGTTTTACTGCGAGGCGTGTGAACAAACCAGGATCACAGTCAATAGTTACTCAGAACGACTCTACATGCCATGTTTAGAATAAAACAAACCAAAGTTCAAACTATCACACCCTCAATTTCCACAAATGGGGTTTTACCGTTAGGCGTGTGACAAACCAGGATCTCGGACACAGTCATATCAAACGACACTACATGAATTTAAAAAAAATAACATTTGACTCCAATCAGAGGGACATCAACGAAATAAACATTACTGCGGAAGCGTATACACGGAATGTAAATCAATACATGAAAGTTACAAGTGCCTAATCAAAACAAAATGTTCAATGCAAGAAATTAAGATTTGATGATACATGTCCTAAGTGCGTTCCTGAAGCGTGCATCATGAGCCTATGCGTTCCTGTGACCTGAGAAAACATGCTAAAGTGTGTCAACATAAAGTTGGTGAGTTCACAGGTTTAATTTCGGATAAAATGTTGGTAACTGTTCAAATGGTAAAGTAATTAAAGCACATCGATAGGTAGCTAGCCTATAGTCATGTTAATTAGCGTTTCGAACCAAAGCTGACTGTTTGCATGTCCCATATGTTTGTTGTCTTTCCGTCACGTCTCACCAGACAGTGACAAATGTTAGGTGAATAATGCACCCGTTTGACCTTCAATCAAGCTAGCGCGACTAGCCTGGGCGGGGTTTGTCAAACCAAGTAGTACTACTCAGAATTACCTCGCTACACGTTACTAACGGTTCGAGAATGTAAGGACGTTGCGTGTGTTTGCACTAACGTAACAGGCGATATCAATAATACTAAAACCATTTATGTAAATCTGTTTGCATGTTTTCTTCCCCAAAAAGGAAAGAAAGTGAAATAGGGGCCGTGAAGACTCACAGATTATGTAGTAATTATGTAGGATGGAAGCCTCCCAAGTGTTGTTTACAATGAACGATCAAACACCTATTGACAGTTATGTTAAGCGTTAATGATGTGTCTAGTGTTATTAGTAATAGTACCATAGCGAAACATCCATTGACATAAAACCTACTAGTAACAGTCGTAGGGTCATTTAGAGCCTAACCTGAGCCAATGACGAAGGCTCTCCCTTTGGCTCCATTATTGTTGCCACCATTCCCATTGCCATTACCATCATTGTTGTTGTTGCCATGGTTGTTGTTATTTTGACCATTGCCATTATTGCCATTACCATTTTTCCTCAGTTGCGGCCAGGTTCGCCTGTATTGCCCTTCCTTCCCACATTCGAAACAACCTTTGGGAGTCTCCTGAGGTTGTTGTGGCTTCTTTACCAACTCACCACGACAGTCCTTGGCTGCGTGTCCCATCTTACCGCAGCGCTGACACTTGAAGTTGTCACACCTTCCCACATGGTGGTAGTTACACGGAGTGCACCTTGTTTGTTTACCACCATAGCCGCTGGGTCCTTGATTGTTTGAAGTCGTCTGGTTGAAGTTATGGTTGTTATCGAACCTCTGTTGTTGTTGCTGAACCGGCTGTTGTTGCTGAGGTTGATGTTGACCGCTGGATGATGATGATTTGTTGCTGTTGGAAGCATCCCATTTCCTCTTGTTGTCAGGAACGCTCGCCACAGCGCCCCGCTTTGGTAAACGTCCTTGTTCCACTGCTTGATCGGTCAGCTTATGAGCTAAACGAATAGCTTGCTGAATTGTAGCAGGGTTGGAGGCAGTCACCATGCTTTGAATTTCGGGCACCAACCCTCGAATGTAGTGCTCAATCCGCTTATGCATCTCATTCACCATTCCCGGGCATAGAGTGCCCAATTCATGAGTTCGGGTAGTGTAGGCCTCGATTTTCGAGCCCTGCATTTTAAGTTTCCAGAACTCCATCTCTAGCTTTTGCACTTCATTTCGAGGGCAGTACTCCTCGGTCACCATCTCCTTGAATTCATTCCAAGGAAGCTCATTTGCCATAGCTTGCCCTAGCATTTGTACTTGCGCATTCCACCAGGATAACGCGGCACCTTCCAAGGTTCCGGTGGCATATCTCACCTGGTCGACAGGTGGGCAGTTGCACTTGGAGAAAACAGATTTTGTCTTCTCAAACCATCATACCAGCCCTACAGCTCCCTCAGTTCCGCTGTAGGTGTGTGGCTTACAGTCCATAAAGGACTTATAAGTACACACTGGTGGTCCTGATTTAACACGATAAACTTTGATCAGATATCCTATATGGTTAACTATGGTATTTGATTTAATTTTCTATCATCGTTTACCTGCTGGCTGTCCCGGTTGGGCAGCAGCCACCACTGCCTGAACATGTTCGTTTATCAGGGCAGCTAATTCAGCAGGGGTCATGTTGATAGCACCGCCGCCTTGATCTCCGGTGCCACATCAACGTCTGCGCCCACGTCCACGTCCACGGGCGTCCATTTTTCACTTTACATTCACAAATACAATAATGAGCAACATCAAACACATTTATCTGATCGAAGTACAGTAAATAATAAGAAACAATGAATCATCACAACCACAACATTCATAACAAAAATGATAACTAAGATAAATAAATTGTAAATGAGTCACAATGTATTCACCAATGTCAAAATTTAAGTTTGGCATTCGGGTGGGGAAACAACCCTTCCCACATAGGTTTCAAAAGAAAGAAACACTATATAGTCCAAGTCATATAAAGAAAAAGAAAAAAAATCAATCAACGATATCCGACCCATCGCTGTCACCTTCCATCTCCTCCGGTTCCTCCTCGGGTTCCTCCTCGGGTTCCTCCTAGAGTTCCTCCTCCTCCTCGGGGGCCTCCTCAGGATCCTCATCCTCAGGGTCCTCTGCAGGAGCAGGAGCTATGGCGATCTGAAGCGCTGCCAATTGGGCTTCTAAGGTAGCAATTCTATTGTCGGCTACTTCGTCCCGCTGTTCTTGAGCAGTCATGCGTCCTCTGAGTGCCAGATAACCATCCTCCATGTAGTGACACCCCTCTAAGGTCTTCCCATCTCGTTCCTCAAGTGCATTCAGCTAATGTCGTAGTTTGTACACCTCGTGCTGCAGTGTACAAACGTCACCCGTGAGTCGCCTGACTCGGTGCTGCTCCGTATCTTGTGCAGCCACCAATGCAGCAATCACTTGCTCATTGGACTGCACCGTCCGTAGGAGTGAAGGCATTGGCTGGTCAGTGTTGTTCCTAGTCCTGGGTCTCGGGTTAGGTACACACTCCCTATACATAATGTGATCCATGAACTTGGGATAGAAACTCCAGTCTCGCTGAGGGTCGCGCTCCATCAGGGCAAAAGGTTGATCCCAGTCAATCTCTCCTCGTGGGTAGTCTAAACGGGGCCAGTCACGTCCATTGTCGGGTACTAGTCCAAGAGGTGGGGACTCGGATCGAGTAGGTGATGTCGGTCGTTTACCAGGAGCTCTCGACGATTATGCCATGCTGCAAAGAGTGTGATGTGTATGCCAATGAGTATGCAGTAAAGGATATAAAGATCAAGTAACTAACTAACTGTGTGCGGTTATAGTCTAGTGTGTATGCAACCTAGTTCTCTATAACCAATGGCTCTAATACCAATCTGTCACACCCTCAAAATCCACGTGCGGAGTTTTACCTCGAGGTGTGTGAACAAACCAGGATTACAGTCAATAGTTACTCAGAACGACTCTACATGCCATGTTTAACATAAAACAAACCAAAGTTCAAACTTTAAAACCATGCGAAAGCGTTTTGTAAAATAAGACAAACCCAAAATATTGAAATGCATAATATGGCAAAACATGCGCCAACCAAATGTTTAAAACTCAGAATGTAAAGACAAGCAAATGTGTTTAAAAATTATAGCCTTAGAATGCATGCTGGACCCGTGTTGTGCTCCTACTGGCAAGTTGAGTTATCGACCTGAGAATAGCATACTAAAATGTCAACACAATGGTTGGTGAGTTCAAGAGTCGGTGTTTAAACATAAACAGTTTAACAGTTGTGATATATATAAGCAGTGCATTGTAACAAATAGCTAGTCTATTAACAATAAATATTAATTCATAGTGATTTCGCAATTGAAGCTGACTATGATAGTTTTTGCCTCCTGTCACGACTTACCAGGTCGTGACAAATGTTCATAGGACAAATTGCACCCGTTTGACCTCGAGCCACGCAGGTGGGGCTCGACAGACCCAGTAGTACTACCCAAGTTTCCCCACTATTCAATATTAACAATTCGAAAGTGTGAGGACTTTTCCATGGTAAACAGCACTATATTAATATTATACACAACTTAAATATATAAAGCGTTTGTGAAATTACCAGTATGCTATCTCCCCCAAAAGAGATTAAATAAAGAGTGGGGCATGAACTCACCTGATATGCGTACAAATACTTAGGGTTTACTTGGAAGTGAGAGTGGACAGACAACCTTCAGAGGTTACCTAGATCACGTAAGTAGATGAGTACGTGTAAACAGAGAACATGTGGAACCCTAAGTACACTAAAACCAAGGACTCAAGGTTTCAGAAAACAAACACGTTTGACCCAGTTGACCCGTTTGACCCGTTGGTGACATTATGAGTTGTAAACCAATTAAACAAACATGAACATATATCATGCATGATTAACATTTCAATGGATCACATGTGCTGCTACATTACCCAATGCATTACTTAGATCATCATACCATATAAATATCATACAAGTCATGCAAGTCCCTAACAACTAGTATGCTCAGTGTATCCATAACACAACTAGTGCATCATACAAAGGTCGAATCATGCATAACCTACCCATATGACCCATAACCATGAATTATCATAAACAGGCCAAAACAGATAATTTACCAATTAATCATCCATACTAATCAACAACACATTCAACATGTCCATTACATTCAACATACACCAAGATGATCAATTTCTAGTCCCAAACATGATGTCCTAGTTACTAATTCACATTCAATATCATACATGATCATCAAAGCTCATCAATCCCACACGGTCGACTAAGCATTCATACAACTCCAATAACACATTCTATCATATTAGGTACCCACAACAAACACTCTAGCATGATCGTATCACCAAGAACATGTCCAACTCATAATATCCAACATTCATCAAAAATAAAGTTTCCCTTTTGGGAAAGTAATCCCCAAAAGTGATCTACCATCCATAACAATCACCAAATCATCAATTACATACCTAATCAAGTTCATAACATAACTAGGCATGATCAACAACATCAAACTAACATAGTTCATCAATTCATATCCTAAAAAGTTACTATCTTCAGTAATGTATGGATTCTAGCATGTGTTCTTGAATTCCCATAGTTCACAACAACAATCTAGTATCTAAACATCATCATAACCATATCCATAACATCCATTCATCATCAAATCATCTTACCATGCAAGATAAAGTTACTATTATTAATAACATATGCACAACATCTCAAATTCATCAATTTCTTGCACAATCAATGTAATCTAGCATCCATACTATCTAATTAACATCATACAACTATCCAACAACATCAATTTCATCAATCTAGAAGTTTCCCCAAATCAAAGTTTCTAGTTTTGACCTAATTTGGTCTAGAACATCAAAATCCATAACAAAACTTGCAATTAACACCCAAACTAGTATCAATACAACAATGCTAACATGGAATAACCATCAATTTCACATCATCATCATCAATTTCGGATTTAAGGTTCATCATGAATTAAAAACTATGAACAACATAATGAAACATACCTTTAAGCGTGTAGAATCAAGAATTGGACTTGCAAAACACCTTATAACACTTGGAATCAATCAATATCAACTTGTTTATGTGTGTTATTGATCAATTTTGCAGAGATGGGGGTGATGGGGGCTGTTTTCAGCCGCAAGGGGGTATGGGGGCTAGGGTTGGGGCTTTGTGAAACTTAACTAAATTACATTTTACCCTTAAACCCGCCTTTAACTTTGTTTTATAAAAATTAACCCTTGTAGCATTCTTTTATAGATTTTAACTAAGAATTATAAGTATTATTAGTCACTAATCATAGTCATAAACATTTACAATAAGTCACACAACACATAGAAATATATATACAACACATAGTCACGTTATCGCATAAAATTTACAAAATAAATATTTAAAATCTATAAATTCATAAATCACATAATCACAATCAATAACCAACATTATTAATTAGATTATCATTGTTTATCATTGATTATTATTATTAGGTCACCAACGTTAAACGAAAACTAGTGTGTGCTTACGACACGTGTATGCAAGACTTAACGGAACTAACGGAGTTTTGGTAACGGAAAATTACTAGATGTCACAAGAAATTTTAGTTGTGTTCTTTTAACTAACTAATGTTAACTTAAAGTATCAATAAATTGGAATCGTTAAACTCTTAAGCATATGATTGTTTGTTCTTTAGAGTAAAGCTACAAAAATGGTGGCATTAGCTGTAAAAATGGCTTAGATCTACTCTTTGGTTCATTTTCTCAAGTTATTGAAAGAAAAAAGATTTTACTCAGTGCTCCAATGATCATTTAAGCCAATTTCGTTTGAAAATATAAGCCAACTTTATCATGAGTATGTGTTTTGAAATTTAACCTCTTTAGGTTATGTTCTTATTTGAAGTCCAATCATGCTAATAGTTATGTTGTTTATTGTTGTCAAAGGTTTCTAGATTTGCTATTGCATTAATAGCTTAAAGTCTAGGTGGTGAACGTGCATGGTGCCACTTGATTTGTCATATGCACTAATAGTTATGCTACCAATTTGACCTTTTCAACTTAACCCTATTTACCACCCCTGCGTAAGATTGCACTTTATCTGGCCCATTGCATATGTGTTGGGATTAATCTTGATCAGTTTAAAGTCGGGTCAAATGGGCACGGGTCAACACTAGGTTTAAATTAAGCATATGTTTATTTTATTGTTTTGTTATATGTCGTTGGCAATTTTAGTGTTAACGCATATATATTAGTATATTGGATTAACTTATCGATCGAGGAAATAATATTAGAAATTAAATGACTTAGTGTCACGTGAGTGCAGACTTGATTTAATTCTAAATGTTATCGGACTTTGTATTAATATTAGGCTTAAGTAAACCTTTGGGCCTAACAAACAATTACTTGGGCTTAACTAATTAATAAGATTAATTTATGTTAATATAAAAAGCCCAATCAATTTGTTGGTCATTGGACATAATTGGAAAAGGAGATAAAGATCTACATCTTTTGGCTTCTTTGGATACTCTCGATCAAAAGAAAAGAAGTGAACAGAGAACAATAGAGGTTCTTACGGTTACGACAAGTTCATCATTAAACATCAAGATTTTGACCATGAATCCTACTCCACCAAAGAATATATCTGTCTAATCAGATAAATCATTCGCATGTAACCCGTTAAATAGGTTTATCTGATAGTGTTTCACGATTCAGTGATTAATCCAAGTGAGTTGATTGTTTGAAAATTGAACCCGCATCTGGTACATTTTGGTTTGTTTTATGTTCGATTTATTGTTCTAGACCCACGATTTCTACAAAGACAAACCTGTTTATGGGTTACTTTGTGGTTTGAATGTTGCGAATTTGGGTTATGTTCGGTTTCGTTCGCAAGATTCAGTTGTGGTTCTTGTTTGTAGGGGTTTAAATTTATCACATTCTATATGTTTGCAAGATTAAAAGATTTGGTTTTACTTTATTTGCAAAGGTTCTCTTTAAAAAAAATAAAAAAAGGTATGTTTGATCGGGTTCAACAAACAAAAAGGCTTTGGATTTAGTGTTGGTTTGCAAAGTATTTGTATGCATTCGCAGGATTTAGATAGCTTCTGTTATTTGTTATTGAACTAGGTTGATAATGTGGTTCATGGTTCACATCTTAGAATTTGTTCATGGATATTGTTTGATCTGGGTATTAAGAGTGATCTCTGTTTTGGTTATGTTTTGGGTCTGTTTGGGTTATGTTCCCGGCCGTTTCTGTCCGCAAACGGGGTCTATTTGACTGATTCATCTTTATGTTTGACTTATTTTGGGTTTGGTTTCGGCAGACTTTGTTTTGTTACTATTCACAAAGGACTCACGGTTGTCCTCCTGTTCATGTGCAATCAATCGATTGAAAGAGAAAACAATTAGGGAATCGATTGATTGAAAGGGAATCAACAGTTTCTTTGTCTCTGTTGTAACACCTGGATATTTTTATAGACGAGAAATAACGAAACAATAAACGTTAATAAAAGAAGAAAATGTTATTTAACCCAAGAAGAGGGGTTAAAAGTGTCCAAAAGGACAAAACTTTGGAAAGTTGGTGAATAAAGCAACATGGCCGCCTATGTCACCTGCTCACACTTTGTCATTCGAGTTTTTAGAGAGAGAAAGAGCAGAACTCTCAGATGTTTGAAGAACAAGAAGAAGAAGAAGTCGAAGTTGAGGTAAGAAATTGTGTATTTAAGTTGTTCTTGGCTAGAACTAGCTTCGGTTATGCTTATATGAGTGATTGCATGTTCGGGTTATGTGTTTTAGTGGGTTCTAGGTGATAAGAACGTCTGAGAAGTTCAAGAGAAGGGTATAAGCTCGAAAGCAGCTAAGGTGAGTTCTAGAACCCCCTTTTAACATGTTTTGAACAACATTGGGGCTGAAAATGCATGTGAACTTTTTTTAAAATGAGTTTATACCCGTATGTGTGTGCGAATATGTATGTGGGTGGGTGTATGTTTTGGGTGTAAATGATGTTATGGTTATGATTAAGAATGTGTTTTGTTGCTTAGAATGTAAGGACTAAGCTTAGAACATGTTAGATTTGGATTTGGGACTGAAAATGGGTTGATTAGTAAAAGTTAGTTGCTCAAACATCTAAACAGTAACCCATGCGTCCAAAGGTTTAATTTTCTAAGTGTTCCCAACCGCCCAAAAGCCCAACCGCCTAAACAGTGCCCAACCGCCTAAGTGCCCATGCGTCTAAGTCAGGTCTATGCGCCTGAATAGTGCCCAACCGTCTGGAGTATTGCCCAAAATGACTAAGTGTTAGGCCCAAACGCCTGAATAGTGCCCATGCGCCCAAATAGGCCCATGCGTCTAAGTGAAAAAGGATTAAGTCCAGACGTCTGCATAATAGCAAAACGCCTGAACAAGGCAGAATCGCCCAAATAGTGCCCATGCGTCTAGACACTTAGAATATTTTTTTGAAATTTCAGGAAAAAGCAGAAAGTTTAGGGTTTGACCAAATTTGACTTATGAGTAATGATTACCCATTTTAAGCATGATTATGGGATGTTTTAGGGTTATGGAATGTATGAATGATGTACGGTATATATAATCTGTTATCTTTTAATGATGATTAAACGTATTTATATTATATTATAAAATACGTTATATATTATGTTATTACTTACATAGTATGACAAACAAATGAAAGAACGTAAAGAATAACGTAACGAAATGAAACATAACAATGAAGAAAAGTAAAATGTAATGAACGAAAGAATGGCTTGCAAGCAAATGGAAGGAGGTGCACGACCATCTTGTCGTTAGCTCAACTGTGATGCGGGTTAGCGACCCCAAAGGATGCATACAGGGTCAATCATTAAGATTGACAAGGCCCTTTGGTATGCCCTAGGCGACTGGATCAGCTTCATGCACAATGTTCGTGATTTAATTACGACAGGTCCAGCATCAGTTTCGTACACAATGTTCGGGGCATGACCAACTAGTTGAATAAATAGGAGAGATGACTTGTCCTAGGTGACTGGATCAGCTTCGTGCACAATGTTCATGGTTTAATTACCACAAGTCCAGTATCAGCTTTGTGCATATGAATGTAAAAGAATGACGTAACGTATGAAAGAAAGAAAGAAAGTAAACAAGTACGAAAGTAAAAGAATGATAATAAGTACGTTACGAAAGAATGAGAACAAAAGTAAGAGAATGTTAACGAAAAGCATGAAATGAAAACATGATATGAATATGATGGTGAACAATAAATGTTAATGGAAGTTAAAACTAATATTCTCTATCTGTACGTATAATGCATGATCGTGTCTGAAAGAAAAGAAAGGTTTTAATGAAAGTATGATATTTTATTTATAAAACTAGAACTCACTCAGCAACACTGACTTTTATGTATTTTTCAGTTGGCAGGTAAAAGTTGCTGAGGATGGCACGGGGCAGCTACTTGGCATTTTTGGGATGGCATCCATTAGTATATCAATGATATTTTTGTGATGTAATGCAATTATAATATTTTATAATAGTTAATTGTATTATATTACTTTGCAAAAGTTGTCATTTAAATATATGAAATGGTTTTAATTAATTTCCCCTGCGATGTTTTAAATAATTGTATGTTTTATGTGCGATGAATAATCAACTGTGAGGTGCCCGGGAACGGGGCCTTACATCTGTACAATCTAGCGATTAAAATTTAAAAGGCTGTTTGATTTTTGCACTTAATTTGGTCCCAAACATCAACTGAATTGTGGTGTTGGGAGGACTGCAAATTAAAGGTAATAAACAAGAAAAAATCACGTGTAATTGTTGATTGAAACAAGGAACGAAGGCAATAATTTTTGGCATGCTAATCGCAAATTCATTCTCCAAAAAAAAAATTTCTCTTCGTGTGTCGTGAGTGGTCTACGAATCTTAGTGAAATCAAGGAACAGAAGCAACTGGTGGGTTAATCGGTGTTGTAACTTTCAAATTGAAAGGGTTTGAACATTTAAATTGTTTTGCATTCTTAATATTTGTTCAAGTGCACAAACAAAAGAGACCAATGGGTCCAATTTTAGGTTATTTGATTCTTAATTCAAAGATTAGTTTAAAAGATTCTTTGTCAGTTTGGATTTATTAAGCCAATAGCAAGGCTAAACCGTCTAGAATAAAGTTGCCATTATCCTTGTTCGCTTAAGGAGGAAACCACGGTGTTTGTTTGAGTGATTTGACAGAGAGTAACCAAACGAACATCAATTCAGAGGGTGACATTCAAGACCTGTTAATGGTAATTAAATTCGTGTGATTCCGATCAAGAGGTTGATAAAGGGAAAGAAAACATTCAAGTTTTTTCTTCGGCTAACATTGTTGAATATGAGAACAAATATATAAAGTTTAACAAGTTTTAAGTGAATTAAAGAAAGTTTGACTGAAAGAAAAAAAGGAGGGTCAAAATTATCTTGTGGAGATGTGAAAACCGAGACATCTCAAGAATGATCGTCGAGTGAGAATGCTTCACAAGGTAGGCTTTCTACTTCTACTTTATTTTTTACAAAACCTATGAGTTTTATAGTTGTTATAACAATTTATTCAGGACACGTTTATTATATGAAAAACATAAAACCTATTTGATTGAAAGAAACAAATTTTATTTTACAATTTGAATAATAAACAAATAAAAGATAATGGTTTTGAATCAAATGAAGTTAATACCTTGTTGTTAGATGTTTACAAGTCGAGAAGAACCCATTGGATTATGAAGTAAATGGAACCTAATATTTGTGTTTTCTTTTGGATTCAAAAGATCCAATGGTTGGTAAACATAATTTGGTTGAAAATTATGTATCATTTATTTCTAGATCGTTTTATGTACAGTATAATATGTTTGCATGGTTAGTAGACTTGGGTGCTACGAGACATGTGCACATAGAGTTAACTGGCTTGAGGAATTTGAACTAGTTGAAAATAGATCTGTACTAAGAATAAGAAATATAACAACTGAGTATATCAGGATTTAGAAAAGTAAGATTTGTATTTATATCTGGAAAATAATTATTATTAGATTATGTGTTGTATGTTCCCGATATTTAGAAAAAATATTAATGTCCCGTTTGATGTTGAATTTGTTTGTATGCCATAATCATTATGTAGAAAAGTAAATTATGTTTCTGACTTATGGTATGCTAGATTAGGTTATGTGAATTATTCTAGAGTTAAAGACATGTCTAAAATAAGCTTCATATTGACTTTTGATATGAATCATAGCAAATAACTAAAATTAGAAGGAAACTGCATAAAGATTTTAAAAGGAATTCTAAGGTATTAGAACTCATTCTTCCAAACTTAATAGATAATATGTTATCATATTAAAATGAAGGATTTGGGGGAGGCTGGTGTAATCCTTTGGATAGGGATTAAAAGGAGTAACAAAGGTATCTCCATAACACAGTCTCATTACATTAAGAAAGTGCTGGAGAAATTTAATTATTTTAATTGTTCTCTTATTAGTACTCCTATAGATCTTATTATTATGTTTATGACTATTTTAAGTGATTATGTATCACAACTAGTGTACTTAAAGGCAATTGGATGTTTGATATATGCTTAATTAACACAAGTCCTCACATAGCGTTTGATGTAGCTAAGTTGAGCAGATTTACTAGTAACCTTAGTGCTTAACACTTAGAAGTAGTAAACAGATTGTTTTGAGTACCTAAAAAGAACCATGAACTAAGGTTTGTACTACTTAGGTTTTCTTCAGTTGTGGAAGGATGTTTTGAAGAAATTTGAGTAACTAAATGGATATGTACTCTCTTGAAACGTTTGCATCACTTGATAATGGAAAGCCTATTTGTAATGTTATTTATAGCTGTAAATAGTGAAGAAGCTGAATGGCTAAGGAAATTTTTAAGATTCCATTATGATTGAAACTAATATCACCAATGTCTATCAAATGTGATAATGCTGACTAAGGATTATAGTTAGGTATATAATGAAAAGTCTAGACGGTTATGTATTATACACAGCATGATTTATGAGCTCAACATGCATGGTGTGATATCTATTGAATTATTAAAATCTAAGTATATTTTAGCTGATTGTCTAACTATAGAGTTAGGAAGAGATCTCGTGAATAAACCAGTCACAGCGATGGGTTTAAAGTCCAGTTTTAATTTCTTATGTCAACAAGCCTAATTCCCATCTACTACAACGTTAGATGCTGAATTCAATATGGCAAGCTTGTCATAAAGATATTGGAACACATGAGAAAGATAATCCTAATTTATGTGTTCAGACTGCAAGATAAAAGAGGTTGAATTCGGTTTCTTAATAGTTCATTGATAAATTGCAGTGCAGGCGCAAGAGTAATGAACTACCTATAAAAATATGAAGTTAAGCCGCTTCAAGAAGCTTTGGACTTGAGCTTTGATATATTCTTTGAAGGATTAGGACACAGGCTAGTAAAACATTGTGTCGAGTGGAGTTTGGATTTCTAAACGTATATGTATATTACCTACAAGTATTCAATGGATAACTTGGGTTCAATCCATTGTGATACCCTGTTATTCTAATATTTGTATCACGTAATATATTAAGATGAAAATTCAATCTGCAGGACATTTTCATTTATGTATACGTTTGAGTTTCTGTGAGGATGGTTAAGTTAATCATGGATATCACTAAAATGGGAAGGAATGTTGGTAATTTTAGTGTTATCAACGCATATATATTTTAGTATATTGGATTAACTTATTGATCGAGGAAATAACAATAGAAATTAAACGAGTTAGGTGTCGCGGGAGTGCGGACTTGATTTAATTCTAAATGTTATCGGGCTTTGTATTAATATTTGGCTTAAGTAAACCTTTACTTGGGCCTAACAAACAATTACTTGGGCTTAACTAATTAATAAGATTAATTTGTATTGATATCAAAAACCCAATTAATTTGTTGGTCATTGGACATAATTGGAAAAGGAGATAAAGATCTGCATCTTTTGGCTTCTTTGGATACTCTCGATTCAAAAGAAAAGTAGGGAACAAGAACAATAGAGGTTCTTACTGTTATGACAAGTTCATCACAAAACATCAAGATTTTGAACAAGAATCCTACTCCACCACATAATATCTCTGTCTAATCCGATAAATCATTCGCGTGTAACCCGCGAATTAGGTTTATTAGATAGTGTCTCACGATTCAGAGATTAATCCAAGTGAGTTTGATTGTTTGAAGATTGAACCCACATCTGGTACGTTTTGGTCCGTTTTAAGTTCGATTTATTGTTCTAGACCCACGATTTGTACATATGTTAATGAGTCAAAACATAGGATGAATGCAGAAAATTAGAAGATAATGTGCTAGATAGTGGTCATGTAAGCATAGACTTTTGGTTTTGTAAGTCTATTTAATGTTTTGCAATGAATGAAAATGAAGTGTTCAAGTTTTACATAAAAGTTTTCTTTTATTAGTGTGTAGTCGTGGACCTGAAACCAACATTTGTATCAGAGCGCAAGGTTAAGAAACGAAGGCTAGTTTGAGAGTCGGAAGAAAGGAATTGTCGGAAGCAAGGCAGCAGCCATGGCCGCTGTCGTTAGAAGCAAGTGGTGAGGAAAAAGAGCACATGAGGAGTCTATCACAATTCTATTTGGTAGGAACGAGAGGAAGGAATAAGCTGGGTATCAATCATAAACCTTAGATCGATCAAACAGCAAGAAAACGCAGCAGTGAGCGGAAGCCGACGAAGAATAAAAAAGGGCCGAGCAAGTGGCTACTAGTTGGGCACGAAAGCGAAGAGAATCAATTCAATGTTTGCGGCTGTAGTATGTAAACCAGGAATGATTTGTTTAATATTTTCATATGTAAGATGAAGGGTTTTATTGTTGGCAGAGACTTCGATATTGGTTGTATAAGCAAGAGGAGCAACAGGCACAAATATCCAATAGATTATAAAATCTAAGTGCGTGTGTTTTTCCCGTATGTGCTTTATTAGCCATCATTAAAGAAAGGTTTGCAAGCAAGTAACCATCCTGGTGAATTTTATAGAAACAAACAAGAAGCACCCAAGTGAAGAAAACTCCCATAAAGAAAGAAGCTAGTAGCAAAAGCAAGTAGCAAGAGCAAGATGAATCGATTCAATCAAAGAAGAAGATATCAAGCAAGGATAGAGCAAGAGATAAGAACAATAAGTTCTTAAAGCAAGTAGCATGAATCGGAAACCTATGTGGTTCAATCAACAAGCAAGTAGTAAGAACCATGATCAAGATTAAAGGGGTGAATGTTGGGATTAATCTTGATCGTGTTAAAGTCAGGTTAAATGTGTACGGGTCAACACTAGGATTAAATTAAGCATATGTTTATTTTATTGTTTGGTTATATGTTAGTGGGTCAAAGCATGAGATGAATGCCAAAAATTAGGAGATAATGTGCTAGATAGTGGTCACGTAAGCATGGACTTTTGGTTTTGTGAGTCTATTTAATGTTTTGCAATGAATGAAAATAAAGTGTTCAAGTTTTACATAAAAGTTTTCTTATATTAGTGTGTATAATTATGGGACTGAAACCAACAATATGGTACTCATATTTGATCGCAATAGGTTTAAAGCTGAAGAGAGAACACCTAAGTTGTTATCCTAGGATTAGTGCCTTGGTTCTAGTGATTTCTCATAGATTGCAGAGCAGCAGCAACATCAATAATGTTATGTTGATTAATTATAAACTCAACCAAGTCTTAAAAAAAGCAAAAGAAGAAAGTTATGTTGTGATTTGTGATGGATATGTAAAAAGCTCAAATGGATGGTGCAATGGATATGTAAAAGCTCAAATGGAAGATGCGATAAAAAATTAAGCAAGAAAGTCAGGAAGCAAGTATTGCAACTATTTTGTTCCTAATCCATGAAATCTTTATATTAGTTAAGTGATTTAATGTTTTATATTTTCTAGAAAAAGTCGATAATCTTATATGAGTTATTTATAACTTTATAACGTTACTGCATAAATTAAGACTTACATGGATTAGGAAAAAAAAAAGAATGCTTCATCATCCTAATTGAAGATATGTTTATTTTTACTATAAACACCTTCATGTCGCTTAAGGTTTTATGGTTTTGTCGTATTGTGATTAAGCTTGCAAAACTGGTACTGTGTAGGGCTGTAAAAGAGCCGAGCCGAGCCGAGCCAGGATGGGTTCGAGCTCGAGCTCGAACCTTATCGAGCCGAGCCGAGCCGGCTCGAAAATTTTAACGAGCTCAAAACACCGGCTCGAGTACGGCACGTGAAAAGCTCGAGCCAGCTCGTAAAGGTCATTATTTTGAATATAAATAATTTGCTATCAAGTTATATATTTTTTAAATAAAATATTAATTGTTTCTAAAAAAATCCATTTTTATTTTTAGAAAACCTTTCTAAAATCCTAATATAAAAATAATAATCATGATAATAGTAGTAGTAATAATAATATTTTTTATTATACTATATAAATATATATATATATATATATATATATATATACAGTAGTGTTGCATGAGATAACCAAGAATATACAGGAGCCAGTCCCGTGGTGCATGCTGTTTGCGGATGATATTGTGTTAATATCGGAATCTAAAAGGGTGCTTAACGAGAGACTAGAACAGTGGAGAGCAGCACTAGAGCGCAAAGGCTTAAGGATAAGTCGCTCTAAGACGGAATACATGCATTGTAACTTTAGTGGGGAGACTAAAGAGGACAACCAAATTAGTATTCAGGGTATAGCGGTCCCACAGACCTCTAGGTTCAAATACTTGGAATCGTACGTACAGGAAGATGGAGAGATACACAGCAATGTAGCACACCGTGTCCAATCAGGATGGTGCAAGTGGAGAGCAGCATCAGGGATTTTGAGTGATAAGAGGTTCCCAGTAAAACTAAAGGAAAACTATACAGAGTGGCAGTACGCCCAGCTATGCTATACGGAACAGACTGTTGGGCAATAAAGAAATCGCATGAGAGACAAATAGAGATCGCGGAAATGCGAATGCTGAGATGGATGTATGGACGAACAAGACTGGATCGGATAAGGAATGACGTGTTTCGACAGAGGCTACAGGTGGCTTGTATCACGGGTAAAATACGAGAAGGAAGATTAAGATGGTTCGGCCACGTGAAGAGGAGACCGATACAGGCGCCGGTTAGAGCAGTAGAGAATATCACCTTAGAGGGTAGGAGGAGTAGAGGAAGACCGAGGTTGACGTGGGACGAGATAGTTAGGCAAGATATGGTAGAGTTGCACCTCTCTGAATACATGATCGAGGATAGGACTGCGTGGAGGCGTAAAATTAAAATTAAGGACTTCTAGTGGGTTCTGTAAGTAGGAAGAGTAAACGGCACGCCTGATGTATAGCTATTAGACTTCTGTCATGTATTTGATGAAACTTGTCGCCTGATGTATAGCTATTAGACTTCTGCCATGTATGTGATGAAACTTGTCGCTTATTTGGTGCATGCTATTTCTATCTCCTTATGTGTTTCCGTGTTATTGTATGATATATATTATGTTGGCTATTGCTATTGTTACCAAGTCGGGGGTCTCTTTGGAAGCGGTCTCTCTATCTCCCAAGATAGAGGAAAGACTTGCCACCATCTACCCCTCCCAGACCCTGCTATTAACGGGATTCACTGGGTTGTTTGTTTGTTTGTTTATATATATATATATATATATATATATATATATATATATATATATATATATATATATATATATATATATATATATATATATATATATATATATATATATATATATATATATATATATATATATATATATATATATATGCCCCGAGTCACGAGCCGAGCCAACGAACCGAGCCAACGAACTGAGCCACGAGCCGAGCTTGAACCGAGCTAACCCAGGCTCGAGTTCGGCTCGTTTAGAATTCGAGCTGAGCCGAGCCGGCTCGTTTGCATACGAGCTTTTTTCGAGCCGAGCTTTTTTCGAGCTTTTTTCGAGCGAACTTCGAGCGAGATTCGAGACACGAACTTTTTGTACAGCCCTAGTAATACGCAAATGTGCTTTCTTTAAATCCTTTTTGCCTTTTTAAATAGTTATCTTGATTTTTTTTTCTCTTTAAATGGGTTTGATGCGTTACTCGTTGTCTTTTAACCTCTTATTATCATGAAAAAATACACTAGTAATGTTAAAAACAACTTTGTTTACAATGAGAAAGGTTGTGGCCTTGTACCTTCATCTTCCTAAATGAAGTTGAAGCTGACGATGACGACGACTCGAGACAAAGAAAGTGTTATTCTGTGAATTGCGGTTGATTTTTGTTATGAAAATTGTAAAATACTTATTTATATTTTTTTATAACGTTTTGAGTATAATTTTACCCTGCCGAGTACTTTTACTAACAAAAACGAATACCGTGTTATAACTTGTCGCTGTCGCATCACGCGGCGGGTTTCGTACTAATACTAAAAAAATAGGTCTTGAAATTATCCAACGAACATCGAGTGACGTCATGAAATTTATTATTATATTTAGAATGCGAATATAAAAAATACGATAGTGACTTCGCCTCAAAGAAATCTGTCAGTCAAGTGCTGTAAGCAACTGGGGCACTAAATTGTTGGACGGCATTTTATTATTATTATAGTTTTTTTTTATAATATAACTGTGCTAAAACTCATGTATTACATGGATGAAAAAATTAAACATATTAAAACTAATAGTTTTATAAATATTTTATTTTATAAATGTTATTAGTCAGTGATGAACTAAATATATAATGAATATTTAAAAATTATAAAAAAATGAAATTAAAAATTATTAAGCTATACTTAAAAATAAAATATGTTTGAAATCATATAATCTAGTATGTGAATAAATTATTAAAATAAGAATATTTATATTTTATATGTTTATAGTTTAATTTATTTGCTTAAAATAAATATCACTTAATACAGGATATTAGGCAGCTTTTGGAGTTTTATAGAAGCGACGAAATCCATTTTTCTTTAAAAAAGAAAGAAAATTAGGCAGCTTCCCTTCCCTGTTGCTTCAAAGCAAACCGCCATTACTCAAGTGAAAAAATCTTCCAACCGCCACACATATTCATTCTAATTCTTAGTTGCTAAGAATCAATCATATTATCGAAATGGTTGTGTATAAATTGAAGATGAAATCAGATGAGTGGTCGTGGACTAACTCAGTTGGATTAATGGCGAATCAGAGGAGATCATTTGCTGAATATTTTGAAAGGTGGGAGGAGCAACACAGGAGATATCTGGAGAGGCTGCTGGCTCATCAAAGTCAGATTGATGAGAATGAGAATGAGAATGAAAATGAAAATGATGCAGCGTTGCAGCTGGTGCAACAGGTGCTGCGCCACTACCAGGAGTACTACGACGAGAAAAGCAGAGCAGCAGAAAGCGATGTTTTCGTCATGTTTTCTCCGCCTTGGTTCAGTTCCTACGAGCGCACCCTGTTATGGATCACCGGGTTCAAGCCGTCGGTGGCGTTCCGGTTGCTTAAGCAGTCGGTGGGGGCTGATCTGAATGAGGAGCAGAGGGAGAGGATCTCGGTGGTCCGGGAGGAGACGCGGAGGATGGAAAGGGAGATCGCGCAGTCCATGGCGAGCGTGCAGGAGAGCGTGGCCGCACCCACCTTCTGCGGGCTCGTGAAGCGGGAGGGGAGTCTGGTGGACGGGGAGGTGTCGGACATGGAACATGCAGTGGACCAACTGAAGGTGGCGATGGTTGGGGTCATGAGAAATGCCGATGACCTCCGCCAGCGAACGGCTCTTCAAGTGTTGGAGGTGCTCAGTACCGGTCAGAAGGTGAGGTTCCTCGCAGGAACCTCCCTCTTTTGGCTTCGTTCCAGGACCCTGGGTATGGAGAGAGATCCCCATCCCCCCTTTCATTATCCTAATACCAATATCCATCCACATATTAATTTTACTTAATTTTACTTTATTTCATTTCATTAATTAATAAGCAGATAAATATTCCTAACTACTCCCTTGAACACATATCTCTCATCATGTTAGCTAGCTCCATATTTTTCCTAATTCTCTTGTTTCTTTTTTAATCTTGATACTTGTAGCTAGGGATAAGATGCAAATAAAAATTAAGTGTCCTGTAATGTCAGTAAAATTAGTTATTATCAAATCATCTTCTGCCGTTCAAAAAAAAAAAAAAAAATCAAATCATCTTCTTACGTCTTTGACGAGCTAATATCGTCCCCGAAGTCTTGGATTTAAGGCGGTCAGTCACCGTCACCGCCTTTGACTGAGAGAAAGCAACAACAAAAACAAACTGCCTACTCACAAAAGTCAAGTCCATAAACATTTTGTGTTTGGGAATTCGAAAAATAGAAAAGCCAAAAACTATTGTTTAATATGTACACGTAAACATGGATATGAGTTCTAAGAATATTGTATGGTTTGTTTCCCACGATACTCACTACGTATATGATGTACCGTCAGGGACAGCTCAACTTTTTTGAGGGTCTAAAACAAACAAAAGAGAGGCCCTTATAACAATCATTATTTTAACCCGATATAAAGAACGTGCTTAGATCAAACAATTTATCTGTTTTGATTTATTATCAAACCCATCAAATTTGTCATTGATTAAAATTTGTTCTAAACAAATCATTCTCCGGAAAATGTATCGGAAAGGTGAATAATTTGCAAGATCTAGACCAATAATCTCCAACATCAGGTAAATAAATGAAAAAATGTGCAAGAATTAGTATTTTAGAGCAAGAACATTCTTTGAATGCAAGTCAAACTAATAATCTATCGGATAAATTATCTACATCTTGATCTTCATTCGATTTAGTTCTTTAGTAAATTAAATAGAGTTGATGGGACTTGTATTAACTTTTCTGGACTCAATGATCAACAACACAATAACTGCAATTACAAACCAAGATCTAATCTCTCTGATTGTGGAGAGATCTAATCCTCAACAGAATGAATCTGAGTAAAATACATCAACTGAGAAACTGAAACACAGGCTACTAAGACAAGCAACGATGAGTTGCTTGTCCTTACTGATTATGCAGAAGATCTTCAAGAAGATGATAGAAAATGGGTTTGAAGCTATGAGCAAACCCTAAATCTCAAACTCTCGTTTCTTTGTGATGAAACTGATCTGATGCCTCGAACCTTCTAGCTACCCGTATAAAGCCAATAATCAACTCATCAACTCATCTTCACCCCTTGAACTTATAAATGCAATCAGCTACAACCCGCATCTTTCAAGAAGTGACAAACAAGCCCCTCAACATAAAACACAACATAAAATCAGAAATGAATTGAAAAAATAAAAAACATTAATAGTTTTAACACCCACCCTCAATTCAATTCTGCAAACAAGTCTATAAGACCCAACTTTTTACACAAAACATTATGTTGAACAACTCCAAGACTTTTTGTAAAAATATCAGCAGGTTGTTGTAAAGTGTCTATTTAACAATTTTAAAAATTCCTGCTGACACTTTTTCTCTTAAGAAAAACAGATCAATTTCAAAATGCTTGGTACGCTCATGAAATACTGGATTTGCAGACATAAGTATAGCAGCAGTACTATCACAGGCTATTTCTATAGGAATAGGACAACTAACCTTCATATCTTCTAAGATTTTCTTTATCCATAACAATTCACAACCAGTAGAACACATAGCCCTATACTCAGCCTCAGCTGACGATCTAGCAACTGTACTTTGTTTTTTACTTTTCCAAGAAATTAGATTATCTCCTAAATATACACAATAACCAGTAACACACCTTCTTGTTAGCAAACATTTACCCCAATCAGAATCTGAATACCCTTTCAAAACAAACTCAGATTGCCTATTAAACATTAATCCTTGACCAGGATTTAATTTCAAATATCTTAGCAATCTTAAAGCAATTTTAAAATGAGACTGAAGAGGTTTATGCATATATTGACTAAGACAATGAACTGTATATGAAATATCCGGTCTTGTTAACGTCAAATAAATGAGTTTGCCAACAAGAGACTGATACACAGTTATATTATCTAATATAGAATCATTTGATTCCATATTAGAAGCATCATGAATAACAGAATTCTGCTCCATAGGAATAGAAACAGGTTTACAAGCAAGCATTCCAAACTCACTTAATAATTCTAAACAGTATTTCCTTTGATTTAAAGCAATACCAGAAGAATTTTCAAGAACTTCGATACCTAGAAAATTTTAATTTTCCCAAATCTTTAATCAAAAAACTTTTATTTAACATAAGCTTCACATTATTAATTTCACCCTTACTGTTACCTGTAATGACAATATCATCTACATAAACAAGCAGAATAACAATCTTAGAATTAACTGACCTAACAAATAAAGAAGTATCATTTTTACTTTGCTCAAAACCAATAGATATCAAGGTAGTAGTTAGTTTCTCATTCCACTGTCTAGGAGCTTGTTTAAGCCCATACAGCGATTTAACTAACTTGCATACCTTTCCATTATCTTTAGTAGAGCCAAGCCCTCTGGAATGGACATATATACATCTTCATGTAAATCACCATATAAAAAAGCATTATTAACATCAAGTTGAAATAACTCCCATCCAAAATGAACAGCAACACAGATAAGAGTTCTAACAGTAGACATTTTAACAACAGGAGCAAACGTCTCCTCAAAATCAATTCCTTCACATTGACTATATCCTTTAGCCACAAGTCTAGCTTTATATCTTTCTATTTCCCCATTTGACTTATACTTAATCTTATATAACCATTTACTACCTATAGGTTTTCTATCCTTAGGTAAATCAGTAATAATCCATGTATTATTCCTATTTAAGGCCTCTATTTCCTTATTCATAGCCTCAACCCAATTATTATCTTTACAAGCTTCCTTATAAGATCGAGGTTCAGAACTTTTATCAAGTAAAGTCAGGAAACACAAATTATCACTAGACAAATTTGACACATTAGCAAAATTAACATATCTATCAATACCATATTTAACTTTGCCTTCAACAATAAAATCACTGAATTTATTAGGAAAGACTCCCACCCTTCCTGACTTACGAAAAAAACACCCCTATTTTCAGAACTACTGCCCTCAGGGATACCTGATATATCTGAACTATCCAGATCTGCATTTGGTACACCAGTGGTTAGATTATCATGATCTACCACCAACTTTCCTTTATCACCAGACTGAACATCAACAGATTGGGACCCACTGTCAACAGAAACAGGATGAACAGTAGCATCTGTTTGACTGTTACCATGATCAGTGTCACCTGACTGTTGACTTGAATCGTTCTGTGAATTCAAGTCTGCTGATTTAGACCCAGAATGGGAAGAATCATTGGGCAAATCACTTAACCCATCCGGACTGGTATTACCATTAGAATTCTCCCTTTCATCATCGGCATAAAGGTGTTTTCCTTAGAGCCATGAGAATCAAAAAGTTTATATGATTTAAAGAATCAGAAAGTTTTTCTTTATAAGGAAAACATTGTTCAAAAAATCTAACATCTCTAGAATAAAAAATCACATTATTTTCCAAAGACAACAATTTATATCCCTTTTTATCAAAAGCATAACCAAGAAAAACACATTTAACAGACCTACTATCAAATTTATTAGTAGGATTCAAATTAGCAGCAAAGGACAAACACCCAAACGATTTAAGATGACTTAGGGAGGGTTTTTTCTTTAACAACAACTCATAAGGAGATTTACCACTTAACACAGAAGATGGAGTCCTGTTAATCAAATAAGTAGCAGTCAATACACACTCAGTCCACAATCTAAGTGGTAACCACTTTGAAACAGTAATGCCCTGGCAACATTCAATAAATGTCTATGTTTACGTTCAACAATACCATTTTGTTGAGGTGTGTAAGCACATGAGGTTTGATGTAGTATTCCATTAATCTTTAGAAAACTGTCAAGCTGATTATTTACAAACTCAGTCCCATTATCTGTTCTAAAACATTTAATTGATACCCCAAACTGATTTGAGATTAACTTGACAAAACACTGAATATTATAAAACACCTCATCTTTGGATTTTAAAAGATATACCCAAACAGCTCTAGAATAATCATCCACAATAGTTAAAAATACTTGAACCCTTCTCTACTAGTGACCTTGAATGGACCCCATAGATCTAGATGAATTAATTCACCCAAACTTATGGATTTATGATCACTAGAAGGAAAAGAAAGCCTAGACTGTTTGGCTCTTTGACACACTTCACAAGGTAGATTAGAATTAGGAACTTTCAGTTTAAGATCTTGATTTAAGATTTGTAAAACTTGAAAAGAAGGATGTCCCATTCTAGAATGCCACAATTTTAACTCTGTTAACTCAGACCATTACTGTTTCTACACAAATTTCATCAAAATTAGGGTGACCAAAGTAATACAGGCCATTCACCTGTTTACCAGTCAGAAGAGTCTTTGACCGGGATAAGTCCTGAATCAAACAACTAAATTCATCAAACCAACATCCAAGTTTATTATCACTAGCAAGCTTATACACAGATAACAGATTGACTGAATATTCAGGAACAACCAACACATCAATCAAAACAACATCTTTTGATAGTTTAAGTTTACCAATAGATTTTATAGTAGCTTTGGTTCCATTAGGATGACTAACAGTCATATGACAGTTTGAAACATCAACCAAATCATACAAACACTTATCAGATAAAACCATGTGTTGATTAGCACCAGAATCTATAACCCATCCCCTACTGTCCTTAGAATCAGTCAAGGAAACACCACAAACAATAGAAGAACAGACACTATTTTCCCTAATACCTGCCATATTTGAGGTTCCTTGATCAACATTCACAGGATCACTTAACATATTAATGAGTTTAGCATACTGGTCAGGAGTCAATTGATAATTCCCACCTATATTCACAGAAGTATCAGTAGTAACATTATTGGATTTAGACCTGTTCCCATTTACCTTTCCCTTATAGTTTGCAGGATACCCAATGATTTCAAAACACTTTTCTATGGTATGACCATTTTTATTACAATTAGTACATTTTAGAGTGGTACCTTTATTATTAGAATTCTTTTTTACCACAGTACTTTTAGTAACAAAAGCAGTAGGTTGTGACATATGAGCTGATGTTATTTCCCTATGAGATTCCTCACCTGATATTAAAGAAAATGCAGCCTTAACAGAAGGCAAAGGTTCTTTTGAAAGAATGGTGGATCTCAAAGGTAAATACTTATCATCAAGACCCATTAGAAATTGCATCAACCGCAAGTTTTGATTATATTTTGACACCTTATCAGAGGCATCACAAGTGCAAATAGGTAAATCATTTAGAACATCTAACTGTCTCCACATGGAGGACAACTTATGATAGTATTCTGAAAGAGAATTACCATTTTGTTTCAGATTATTAATTGTTGATGCAATTTGAAGGTCACAGATCCATCAACTTTTGAATATGTTTCTTTTAACTCAGTCCATACTTTAGAAGCAAGTTTTGAAAAAATTTGACCCACAAATAGTTCTTCAGAAAACGAGTTAAGTATCCATGACAAGACTACAGAGTTACACCTATCCCATTGCCTACCAAGGACCTCATCAGTAGTAGACTTAACGCATGTACCATCAACAAATCCAAATTTGTTCTTAACATGAAGTGCAAGTTCCATAGCATTAGCCCACATATTATAATTTTCAGTACCTTTTAGTTTAACCGACACTAGAGTAAGAGAACCTGTATCACTGGGGTGAAGATATAAAGGGTCACCAAAGTCCAAACTACTAATCAAGGTGGGAGGTGTATCAACCAAAGCCATATCAACACAGTTTAGTACAACTAATGAAAACAACCAAGACACAACAATTAACAGCACAAAAAATGAGACTCTGCTAAACTCCTTCAGGGACCAGTTACCCGGTCAATAAGATGACTGGCCAGGTGTTAAAGGAGGAGCAGAGACTCAAGAAAAAATGTATAATATGATATGCACAAATCAGACAGATAATCAACACTGGTCCATCTAGCCCAGCCCAATAATGCCTAAAATGCAATGAACTGAATGAAATCAAATCAAGATTAAGGAAGAATTACACCTTACAGAGAGGTGCCCTAGGAAGGGACTTTAGAAGCCACAACAAGAAAATACCAGACAATAAACCTCTTTCGAGTTACAGCAGCGAATTTTTCAGCAATCTCTACACAACCTTCACTTAGGGTTGTGTAGTCTTTACTCCAGTAAGATGATAATAGTTCGATTCAGAAACTCAGATCTGAATCAACAACAGCCAACACAGACCAGCAAGATTATGCAAACTCAATCACTCGTGCTCGATGTAGCCACGGTGAGATGATTGCACAACCAAAAGACCAAATCGGTGAACAAAGGGAGAAAACCCTAAAAATCACGGGTCAACAGAGAAATCCAAAAACCCCCAACTGTGATCGATGAACACAGTGTGAAACCCTAACACCCAAGAGTCAGCGAATAATCCAGAAACCTCAGAGATCAAGAGCACATGGCTCTGATACCATATTAACTTTTCTGGACTCAATGATCAACAACACAATAACTGCAATTACAAACCAAGATCTAATCTCTCTGATTGTGGAGAGATCTAATCCTCAACAGAATGAATCTGAGTAAAAATACATCAACTGAGAAAACTGAAACACAGGCTACTAAGACAAGCAACGATGAGTTGCTTGTCCTTACTGATTATGCAGAAGATCTTCAAGAAGATGATAGAAAATGGGTTTGAAGCTATGAGCAAACCCTAAATCTCAAACTCTCGTTTTCTTTGTGATGAAACTGATCTGATGCCTCGAACCTTCTAGCTACCCGTATAAAGCCAATAATCAACTCATCAACTCATCTTCACCCCTTGAACTTATAAATGCAATCAGCTACAACCCGCATCTTTCAAGAAGTGACAAACAAGCCCCTCAACATAAAACACAACATAAAATCAGAAATGAATTGAAAAAATAAAAAAACATTAATAGTTTTAACAACTTGAAAAACGGTATTTCTTATCAATAGTTAATTCTCCTAAGCTACTTAAATAGAGTTGATCGATTTGGTGACACTTTAAAGCTCCTACGTAGATTTCTCATTGTTTATGAGCTTGCTTTGGTCATATTATAGATGTGAAATGCGTTTTGGTGATTTAGAGCTGTTGGAAAGCTCGAAATTGGTTGGGTGTTGATATTGGCAACTTTGTAGTTAAAAAGACGACTATTTGTATTAATTTAGAGACAATTAGGCGCTCACATCTCTAAACTTATTTTTGGACAATATGATCGAATAAAGTGCTGATTTTGGTCTAATTGTGATAAACAGACCACACGAAAACTATAGACAATGATGAACATTATGAAAACTAGGTCGTTTTCGCAAAAGACGGATATTGGTGCATGTTTTCGCAGTCGGTTCGGGTTGCTTAAACAGTCGGTGGGTTTTGATCGGAATGAGGAGCAGAGGGAGAGGATCTCGATGGTCCAGGAGGAGATGCGGAGGATGGAAAGGGTTATTGCGCCGGCCATGGCGAACGTGCAGGAGAGCGTGGCCGCCCTTCTGCGTGGTGGTGAAGCGGGAGGGGATCTAGTGGACGGGAGGTGTCGGATATGTGAAATGCAGTGGAGGAAGTGAAGGTGGCGATGGTGGGGGTCATGAGAAATGCCAATGACCTCCGCCAACGAACGGCTCTTCAAGTGCTCGAGGTGCTCAGTCCCGGTCAGAAGGTGAACTTCCTCGCATGAACCTCCCTGTTTTGGCTTCAGTCCAGGACCCTTGGTATGGAGAGAGACAAGGGAAGGGACTCTTTCAGACTTTCACTATGCTTATATGATATCCATCCACATATTAATTAGCTTACTTTCATTTTCATTTGATTTCATTAATTAGTAAACAAATATATATTCAAAACTAATTAATATCTTAAACACATATCTCTCATTATGTTAGCCATTTTTTTCTAATTTTATTGTTTCTTTTTTAAACTTAATAATTGTACTTAGGGACAACGTACAAATAAAAGTTAGGTATGTTTTGTAATGTCAGGGAAATTAGATATTATCAAATCATCTTCTTGCGTCTTTGACGAGCTAACATCGCCTCCGGAGTCTTGGATTTAAGGCAGTCCGTCACCGCCTGATTGAGGGAAAGCAACAACAAAACAAACTCCTGCTGACAAAAATCAAGTCCATAAAGTTTTCGTGTTTGGGAATTAGAAATAATGAAAAGCCAAAACAGACCTAACTACTGCAGTTATATGATTAGAGATATGTGTTTAAGAAATTATTTGGAATATTTCTTTGCTTACTAATTAATGAAATAAAATAAAATAAAAGTAAACTAATTAATTCGTGGATGAATATACGTATTAGGATTATGAAAGGAAGATGGGAATCCCTTCCCTTGTCTATCTCCATACCAAGGGTCCTTGACTAAAGTCATTCACCTTCTGAACAGGACTGAGCACCTCTTGCACTTGTAGAGTTGTTCGCTGGCGGAGGTCATCGGATTTTTTTTCATGACCCCAACCATCGCCACCTTCACTTCCTCCACTGCATTTTTCCATATCCATCACCTCCTCGTCCACAAGACTCGCCTCCCGCTTCACGAGCCCGCGGAAGGTGGGTGCAGCCACACTCTCCTACATGCTCGCCATGGTCTGCTGTACCATTATAAATTATTCTTTAGTGCATAAATACATCATACATCATTGCATACATAGCTTAAACACCTCTTTTCCTTACTTGTTCTCTCTAAACATTCATCTTTGTCTATCTTTAAACAGCAGTAACAACACTTTTCATGTGAAGTAGGGGCACATGGATGCCCTTTCATTTTATAGGTCATCCATCATTTGCAGAAGTTCTCGTGAGAGAACTCCAAGTTGCGTGAGAACTTTCTTCCTTGCGAAAATTTGCGTGTTCCTTGATTCCTTGGAAATTTGAGGTGTTACATCAATGCACTACCTTACAATTGGAACAATAACTTCACATCATCAATAGGACCAAATTTTTATTCACTGTGTCTCTCAGTGATTTGATTTTACCATTAAGTCTTATAATATGTATGATAAACAAGAGTAGTTAATCATCTTAATTCATCCTGAAGCTATAGCTTTGTATGCTAAGATGATAAGCAACTCCAACTATTATATGAGTTATACACAAATGTGTTAAGAATAACAATCTGGTACTCCAATCATTCCTGGAGTTAAAGAACCCCAAGTATCTTAGTATTCATTCATTTACAAGCATAATATTACTTTACTCAATCATAACAGAGAAGTTTAAGTGTTCATTATCACACTATCTAATTGATGAAGAACACTTAGCTTGTTTATAACTCTAATGACAAGCTATGAAGCATTAATGGCGTGAAGGCTTGGTGGTCCTATTGGTTTAGTGGATGACCTACAGCATGTTAATCCATATGATGTTGAAGAAAACAATATCAAATACCAGATGGCTATGGTGGTTTATAGAGCCAAAAACTTTACAAGAAGAACTGTAGAAAGATGCTTGGTCTAAACAACTCAAACAAGATAGGTTTTGATAAGTCTTACAACTATGACAAACCTGTAAAGTTCGCTAGGGAATGCATAGAACTAAAGTCTAATTAATCTGATGGAGGAAAAAGATGGAAATCATTGATGTAGAATTAGAGAATGATTGTAAGACCCCATTCCTGGGAAGCCTCACAGTTGCACATTCATAGCATAAAACATTTTAAACTTAAATTTACAACATAAAACATAACTTTTTAATTTAAAATTATACTTGTGTCAAACCATTATATCATTTCCTTTACATTCAAAAGTTTTACTAATACAATATCATTTCTAAAAGTGTGGATGCTAGACTTGAACTATCCCAGTAGCTTCCACGTCCATGCATGCATCTCCTCAATATCATCAACTACCTGCCAACTATTATACATACAAAGTCAATAGCGCTGAGTGAGTTCTAGTTTTATAATAAATACTTTACTTTGATAAATATATTTCCTTTCTAATCCTGAGAATACATCAATACATACATCTCAATACGTTCATTTCATTATCTTTCATCATCACTTCATTAGAGTCGTATGCTCAGCCCCTAACATAAGTTATGAGACTGATCACAATCTCAAGGTGTCACAGCAAAGATCCCATTCCATTCATGGTCGATCACTAGGATCAAACCCTTATGAGTATCCTTCTTGACCATTACGACCACCTATAGTTGAGCTAACAATCACAAGGATTGTGTACCCCCCATTCATACATGGTCAATCTCAAGGATTAGACCCCTATGTGCATCCTTCTGGGATAGCTAAGCCTCACATAGTTGAGCTAACATACCCACATAAGAATTGTAAACCTCCTTACATTTTGCTTGCAAAACTTTCATTCATTCATTACATGTCACTTTTTGATGTCATTATCTTCTGCTTTCATTACATAATGATTTACTTATTTATAGCATACCAAGTAAAGACGTATCGTAACCTTTATCATTTCGAAAATGGTTTAAAAATAAGATAACATAAGACATACACATCAAATCATGCTAGAACTAGCCCATGCAATAACATCATCTCGCGTGAGAACCTTTCAACATGCAGCAAGTCATTCCAATCATACGAGAACTTACATGTCACGTAAAAACTTAACCAGATTTGAATTCCCTTACAGCCTGATCTACCTAATTCGCGCAAGAACTTATGGATTTCCCGCCTAAACCCAAGTTATCGTGAATGTTCCAAATATGCTTAGACATAAGAGCAATATTCCAAACATATAAATCTTTAACTGCCAAGCCTCCTTGCCATATTAGATAGCACACATATGACCATTTAACCTTAGCTTTACCATGTTATCAATCACCCTGATCCACGAGAATCCTTTTTGAAGCTTGTCGATTTCCTTTTTAACAGAAGTGGGAAGGATAAACATGGATGACCATACACTTGTAAGGAGCTTAAAACAGATGAAATCAATTACATTATTCTAGCAAAGGTTAAATATTTGTTTGTCCAATCCATAATTCATTTCTTTACTTTATCAATCAGGACTTAACATCTCTATGATACAGTCTAGAATACAAAAGGGAAACGCCGAGATATATAATTGATAACACACCATTTTGAAATGGTAAAATGGATCGTATTTGATCCTTCACATCCTCAGGCACATACCAAAAAAACTACACTCTTATCTAAGTTAGGAACAAGACTAGAACATCTCCAAATTCATATAAGGCGTCCTTTAAAGCCTTTACGAAATCATAATCACCATGATACTTCATTAACAGGTCATCTGCCAAGCTAAAGATAAGTGATTTTTAGATCTTTGCAAAGACAATAATAAGAATAAACACTTTCATCCACTCTTCTTCGAACCATTAGATTGAGAACTTCCATAACTTTAGTGAATATAAGGGATAGGGGTTCCCCTTGCCTTAAGCCTCTTTTTCCTTCAAAATAGCCAATTAATTCACCATTAATTGACAAACAAAAAGAGAGAGAATATATACACTCCATAATCTAGTGCACCATACAAGGGGAATTTCAATTGAGTCAAGTAAAATCATAACCCGCATTTAGAAAAAAACTAAATCTCGCGCAACTATAACACGCATTTAGAGAACTTAGCATATAACTTCTCTCTCCTAAGTGTCTCCAATACCTCCCGAATGTGACCGACATGATCTTTTCGCTCTTTGAATTAATCAAGAAATCATCGATGAACACGATCACTGATTTATCCAATCGACCGACACACCCGATTCATCAAGTGCATAAAGGCAGCTGGCCGGTTGGTTTTAGGAATATCGCATGCGAAAAATTCGTAGTGTCCATAACGCAAGCGAAAAGCTGTCTTAGGAATATCTTGATCATTGACCTTCAACTGATGGTAACTAGATCGGAGATCTATCCTCGAGAACCAACTGGCAACTTGGAACTGATAAAAAAAGTTATCATTCTCGGTAAGGGATATCGGTTCCTTACCGTTAACTTGTTTATCTCCCGGTAGTCTATGCACATCCTCATAGTATCGTCCTTATTCTTAACAAACAAGACCAGAGCACCCTAAGGAGAGATACTTGTCGGATGAACCCTTTATCTATCAACTCCTGCAGTTGAACTATTAGTTCCTTCATCTCGGTTGGAGCTAATCGATACGGTGCTTTGGCAACGGGTTGAGCAACGAGTATCAGATCAATCTAAAATTAAATCTCGCGATCCGGTGGCACACCTGTTAAATCTTCTGGAAATACGTCTGGAAAGTCACACACAACTGGTATATCGGACAATTATGGTACCGATGTGTCCACGTCTTTTATGTAAGCCAGGTAGGCATTACATCTGCGTCTCAAGCACTTCTCTGCCACCGCCATCGAAACCATCTTAGGAACCATAGTGATGCATCACCATAAATCTTCATTGAACTTCCATCGAGTGCAACTAATCGAATCATCTTCTTACGATACATGATGTTTGCCTCATAGGCTGCTAACCAATCCATCCCTAGTACTACATCGAATCCGCCTAGGTGCATCATATGCAATTTCGCAAAAAACCTATGGCCTTCTAGTTCTATGTCGCAGTTTTCTATACTTTCAGAGATTCTAGTAGACTTACCAATAGCAGTTTATACATCAAAAGTTTCATCAATACTTCTACTACTAACAAGAAACTTAGCACAAAAAGCAGCAGAAATAAAACTTCTACAAGCACCAAAATCAAATAATACAGAGGCATAAGTTTGGTTTACTAGAAACATACCTGACACGACATCGGGGTCTACCCGTGCCTCCTCCCATGTCATCGTGAATGCTCTAGCAGTTTCCCTCTGTGCTCCATCCTCTGTTCCCTTCTTCACCCCAGAACTCTCGGCCCTTGGCTTCTTGTACTCCCGACTCATGTGACTTACTTCACCATAGTTGGAGCACCTCGACACCCTAGAATCCTTAGCAATGTGACCAGGCTTCCCGCACTTGAAACAAACATTTAATCCCAACCTGCATTCACCAGTGTACTCTCTCCCACACTTACGGCACCTCTTCGTTCCTGAGTCTTCTGCAATCACCTATCGATCATTAACCTTTGCCTTCTTGCTGTTTGGGGTGAAACCACCACGCCCAAACCGTTTCCTGCTCCAGTTACTTTCACCACCACTTGTCTTCTTCATCTCAACCACCATATACTCCTCTCTTTCATCATACAACTACCCGTCAGGTCTACCACCGACCGAAGGTACCCGACCGGGCACCAATCAGATGCCTGCGGATGTCAGTTAGCAATCCTTGGATATACTTCTTGATCTTCCTCGACATTGGCGTCACCTGATCCGACATCAGTCTTGCCATCTCAATAAACTTGTGGTGTATTGCTGGTGTGTCATGGTGCCCGCCTCAAGCTGTTAGAACTCTCTCTCTATCTTGTCGAGTTCCCGGTGAGGACAGAATTCCTCAATCACCATCTTGTTTAACTCTCCCTATCTCATCCTTCCTATGGCCCGACTACCTTTGGCTTGGACAATATTGTCCTACCAATACAGAGCCAATTCAACAAAAGAATGAGTGACAAACTTTACCTTCTAGTCCTCTCCGCACTCACTAATCTCCAACACCGCTTCCATCCCTCTTACCCAGCGGCGAGCAGTAGCAGTACTGCCATTCCCATCAAACGTTGGGGGCTTGCATCTTTGAAATGCCCTGTAGTTATAGCCCCGTGTAGTTTCCTACACGGCTTCTTCCTCCTCCTCACTCGAGACAACCGTCTCAGTCTCCGGTTGTTCTCTTTCTTCTCTCCCAGTGATCTTCCTCTTTTCCTTTCTTTCATCCTCCCTCACAGCCTTAATTGCTTCAGTCATCACAAACGCCAGAATCGTCTGCATGACTTGATTAACCTCCTCTACTACTACTACTGCCTTTTTCACTGAGGCCCTCAAGTTCGCACTCTTATCACCACCTTCCTGGTGATGATCTCGGGTTCTTCACATGTCGTTTCAGTAGTCCTAGCCCTATTCCTCGTAACACGCGGTTCAGCACCATGTCCACCATGTACTCCACCCCTAGAAGCCTTAGACAATCTACCTCCAGCCATCCTATAATTACTATAAGATTCAAACACTAACCCAATCATTCAAGGTAATAGCTTAGTTTATGTTAAGTATAGTATGTTCCTAATTACAGTGGCCAGTTGTGATTAGCCACTTATTTTACTCTTCACACCCCAAGCATTTCCTATCCTGATCAAATTAGTATCTAAACCTACTAAGAGCACATAATCAGATAGCACACGCATATAATACCAGTTAATGTTAAGAAAATAAAATACCTGATGGCACATAGCTACTCGGGCTAGCATCTATTTCCTTTAGTCCTATTCTCAGTTTAAGATTAGGTTTTTGAAAATATTTTACCCAATTCACTTAAACTTTGCTTCTGATACCAACTTATAAGGCACCATTTCCGGGACGCTTACAGTTGGACATTCATCGCACATAATATTTAAAACATTATGCATTTAATAAGATTAAGTAGTGGAATTATATTAAAAACCATCCATTTCATTGATAATTATTGCTTTTAAGCAATACAACATTGTTTAAATTACAAAAGCATCGTTTAATTGCATTACAAAACAACAATATCCTTAAGCGTGAATGGATGCCAGTCTTCCCCCGCCGAGTAACTTCCTTAGCGTGTCATCTTCAGCAAAATTTACCTGCCAACTGAAAATGCATAAAAGTCAGCGTTACTGAGTGAGTTCTAGTTTTAGAAGTATTAAATACCTTTGTGTTTATATATGAAAATATACTTCTTGAATAAAATACATTACTTTCGTATGTGAGCACACATCATACGTACATCCTGACAATATTTATTGTTCACTTTCGTTCTTTCGTACTTTCATCGTTATCTTTATCATCATCGCATACTTTCGTTTCGTACTTTACATTATCATTCACTTTCATACACATACTTTCGTTTCGTACTTTTCATCATCTTTTACTTTTATCTGGATCAATGTGCAATACCCCGAACATTGTGCACGAAGCTGATACTGGGCCTGAGGTCTATAAATAGACCCCAAACATTGTGCACGAAACTGACCCTGTTACCTAGGCATGCCATCTTTCACTTTATCCGGATCAAGTGCAACACCTCGAACATTATGCACGAAGCTGATGCAGTCACCTAGGGCATGCTACAAAGGTCATGTCAATCTCAGTGATTGACCCTGTGTGCATCCTTCGGGTTAAACCGCACACAGCTGAGCTAATGACAACATGGTCGTGCACCTCCATCAATTTACTTGCAAGCCATTCATTCGTTCATTAGGTTCCACTTTTCATATTTGTTATCTTTCAATTCCATACGTTATACTTTACGTTTATTCATACATACATCATGCTACGTAAAGTTATAACATAATACATAATGTATATTATTACATAATAATACATTTTGAAAACCGTTAAAAGACAACACATCATACACATATGCATATCATAAAATTCATCACATCATAATCCTCATCACATAATCATACATACTTTAAACATAGACTATCACATCACATCAGTGGCTATTTCAATCACATACCTCTTAAATCCCCTTAGAAAGTTCTAAGTTCAAAATAGGCGCATGGGACATTTGAGGCGCATGAGCCTAAAATTTTCTAAGTAAAAACAGTCTAGGCGCATTGGCACCATGCAGGCGCATGAGCCCTGCTTAGGCGCATTACCACTATGCAGGCGCATTACCACTATGCAGGTGCATAAGCCCTACTTAGGCGCATCAACACTTAGGCGCATCAACACTTAGGCGCTTGAGCCACTTCGGGCGCATGGGCACTATTTGGGCGTATGACCTATACTTAGGCATTTGGACATAACTTTTGGGCGCATGGGGTACTGTTTGGGCGCATGAGCTATTACTTAGTATATTTTCACAAATAACTTAGGCGTATGGACACTATTTGGGCGCATGAGGTATACATATATTTTCTAAGTCAAATTTTAGGCACATGGGCCACTGGTTAGGCGCATGGACCATACTTATACCTGTTTCTAAACCATTTTCAGACCAAATCATCATCTTAACATGTTCTTAACTTAAATCCATCATTCTAGGCATCTCAAACAAGTTTATAACCACATAACACATGAATTCACACATTCGTACATACAGTTGCACACATAACATCTGTTAAACATTTTACATGCATTTTCAGTCCCAAAGAAGTTTAAAACATATAAAACCGGGGTCTAGAACTCACCTTTTGCAGCCTTGAAACAAACTTATTCAAATTCGAGCTTTCAAAGAGTTCTAACACCTAAACATATCAAAAACATCCAACCGAACACATATACACACATAAGACTCGGTTACAAGGCTAAAACTCGGTTGAAACCTTGCAAAATACTAGATAACTTACCTTTTCACAATTCTTCTTCTTCTCACTAGAAACCAATAGAACTCTGCTCTCTCTCTAAAATGTCGAAAGCAGTTGATGTAACAGAAGTTGTGGGCGACCATGCCTATTTTAAACATAATAATAATACAATTTTGTCCTTTTTGCACTTTTAGCCCCTCCACTTATATTCCTTTTTCCTTCTTGCAATATACTTTTATCTTTTTTTCTTATTGCTTTTCTTTTCTTTTACTTGACATAATTTCGGGTGTTACATTATCATCCGGTTAGTTTTTACTTTAAGGCTGTTTTATTCATTGATAAACTACTTGAAAAGAATATAGAAGGCATTCAAGTTAGAATAGATGTTTTTTTCTAATCGGCATATGGATATTAAAGTCTTGATGTTCAGGGTATTTGTTAATATGGTAGCTGATTAGTGTTGTCGCCTTGTTGGCTTTTGTTTCATGAGTTTGGTGGTTGTAAATGTTCATGGTTGTATAAAGTCCATGCACTTTGAGTAATTTATAATGTTAGATTTAATTGATATGAACGATTAGATGTCCTGTCTTTTTTCTTTTTTAGTATTAGAAAAGGTCTTTTGTTGCAGGTTACTTTTTTTGTTCATGTTAGAACTTCTTGATTTCTAGGGTGACAATATGTTTTTGGACATGCCATCTTTCGGGTTTAAATGCTAAATATTAAGCTGCTGTAGATAGGCTTAATGGTGATCATGGATCGCTTTTTCTATTGAACGCATCAAAAGTGTAGTTTTAAGCGGAAACGTGAGTTCTGCCTTGTCGCATGCATGTAGTATGCATGCATATTTTCGCCTGCTTATTTCGCTTGCATATTTTCCATATCACATTTTTTCTTTTACTTTTCGCATGCATATATTGTCGCGCAAGATGTGTCGCGCATGCATGTTGTCGCATGCATGGCATACTTTGAATTCAAACCACGTTCACGCGATAACGATATTGTAATCCATATGTTTTGTCCCTTACAATCTCCCCCTTGGATTATGATATCGTTTTTGTCACTTGAGCATTTTCTCAAACACTTGGTGTGCACATCAATACATCATCTCAACCATTTCGTTTGAACCGAATTAGTCTTCAATTTCTTCAACCAATCATACGATCTGAATTGAATTAAGATGAACTTGAGTGTGTGTCTCGGTTTCAGATTGAACCTTGATGAAACCGAAATAGCTCTTTTAACTTGTTTAACGTCCTCGAACGGAAGATCGCGGAATAATGATCCGTTGTATCAAGAGCAACACCTTGCTCTGATACCAAATGTAAAGTCCTTAAAATCGATCGATCTCACTTCGTTAGATTGTTGCACTTGATAATACGCGAAGACGGGTGCGCGATTTGAATTGTATCAACCGAGAGAACACAACATTCAGCACAAATCATTGTAAATCAAACGTATATTGTCGAAAGATTACAATGAAAATCGATACTAGATCGATCTCACCCGAAGGTGGAAATCACACACATGTGATCTGCTCAACATGAGCGAAAACTACAAATATAAAGTGAACTCTCGGTTGAATTGAGAATAATATGCACACCCTCCACTAACTAATAAAGAAACATATATATACATGCTTTTCCACTGTCGCATGCATGCATATTTCTAGCTTTCGCATTGCATTGTCGCATGCCAATTTATTCCAAGGGAATATTCGAACATGTGGATTCCACTTACCATCCAAGGCTTTATTTGCAAACGTGAGTTCTGCCTTGTCGCATGCATGTAGTATGCATGCATATTTTCGCCTGCTTATTTCGCTTGCATATTTTCCATATCACATTTTTTCTTTTACTTTTCGCATGCATATATTGTCGCGCATGCATGTTGTCGCATGCATGGCATACTTTGAATTCAAACCACGTTCACGCGATAACGATATTGTAATCCATATGTTTTGTCCCTTACATAGATGATTCAAACCTTTCACAAGAAAGATTAAAAAAATTTATGCTAGGGGTTGAAGGAAGGGGCTATCTTATAGAGTTTGGGACTTTAAATACCTTAATCATTATCTAGTTTACTTGTATTTTTAAATTACTTTAATGATTTAAATGATGGTTATTATTGATGGTGGTATAGCCTAATGGACTCCTTAGGTTGACAGTCATGATATTTGCTAAGAAGGTATAGCTCGTAGTTTTATTACTGCATTTACTTCACTTTATTATGTAGAATTTCATGTTATGTAAACTACACTCTTAGTGCAAGAGTTCACTAGCTAGTGGTACGAACAACGTGGACATTCAACTAACTATTTAAGGTCAAGTGTCTCGTAGATGTTAGTTGTAGTGTTTTGTTTACGGGCTATGGGCCAAAGCCAAACTTAAATCTGCGGTTCAGGTGTATGTCTTTGTACATATAGGGGTTTCATTCATGTTTTAATGAAAAGGGAGACATTTATTCCAGCCACATTAATATGGTAGTAGAACCGATGCCAGCTCTCCTTTTTCTCTTCTTGTTCACAATCCTTGTCCTGTTTCGGTTTGCGATCTAGCTTATTATAGAAATCCTATTTCAAGAGACCATTGCATCTCGCCGTTGTCGCCATTCTTATCAGCAATCTCTGATCTACGAGCCATGTGACTCCATAAAATCGCACCGCAACCTTGTTCACCGGCGCGTGAGGGTGTGTGGACCTTTGTCTACCATCACTTTTCTTTCCAGTGTCATTGTAACTTGTCTTGTTCAAGTGCTACCACTCTTGTTTTAGCTTCTGTGGTTCTACTTTGCCATGAGTTTTATGTTCTCGACCTAAATCTAAACCACTACTACTATTTTTCTTGTTCTATATGACGTTCTTAATTGAATATATTATAGTGTGAGATGAAAAAGATTCATATTGCTTTGGTAAACTAGATTGAACTAGGTAGTAGAGCCAAGGCTAGCTCTCCTTTTTCTCTTCTTGTTTACAATCCTTGTCCTGTTTTGGTTTGCGATCTAGCTTATTATAGACATCCTATTCCGAGAGACCATTACAGCTCACCGTCATCGGCATTCTTATCAGCAATCTCAGATCTACAAGCCACATGACTCCAAAAAATACCACCGCAACCCCGTGCACCGACGCGTGAGAGTGTGTGGACTTCTGTCTGCCGTCACTTTGTTTCCGGTTTCATCGCTAGTGTATCCAGAATACTCTACTTGTCTCGTTCTAGTGCTACCACTCTTATTTTAGCTTCTGTCGTACTACTTTGCCACGAGTTTTATGTTCTCGACCTAAATCTAAACCACTACTACTAGTTTTCTTGTTCTATATGACATTCTTGTTTGATAATATTGTAGTGTGATATGAAAAAGATTCATATTGCTTCGGTAACTAGATTGCACTAGGTATTAGAGCCAAGGCTAGCTCTCCTTTTTTCCCTTCTTGTTCACAATCCTTGTCTTGTTTCGGTTTATGATCTAGCTTATTATAGAACTCCTATTCCGGGAGACTGTTGCACTCGCCGTCGTCGCCATTCTTATCAGCAATCTCCGATCTACAAGCCACGTGACTCCATAAAATCACCACCGCAACCCCTTAAGCGGACGCGTGAGGGTGTGTGGACCTCTGTTTGCCATCACTTTTGTTTCTAGTGTCATGCCGAGTGTATTGTTTTAGCTTCTGTCGTACTACTTTGCCACAAGTTTTATGTTCTTGACCTAAATCTAAACCACTATTACTATTTTTCTTGTTCTACATGACATTCTTGTTTGAGTATATTGTAGTGCGAGATGAAAAAGATTCATATTGCTTCGGTAAACTAGATTGCACTAGGGATAATCATTCTTGCTTCCACCCTACGCATCCTTGTGAAACTAGACTCCATTAATTGAAGTTTATGTAGTCTGTTTGTTTAAAAAGGTCTTTCAAGCTTGGATAAAGAAGACCATCTAAGTAAACAACCACCGAATCCAAACACTTGAAATGGTGCATTGATGATAGCGGGGTTCAAACGGCATTGGAGTGCTATGACGACATAAATACTTAACATTGCTTAAAACTTTCCTGTTATGTTTAGAATGTGGGATCATTTTTCTTCATCCTTCTCAATGAAGAAGTCCTTATCTCGTGCTTATTTCGTTAGGCGTGCACTAGAGTGTAGCATGGAGGTTCGATGTTCACTAATTTCTAGGGCAACAAAGAGTTTGAATGCAAAATTTCTAGGGCAACAAAGAGTTTGAATGCAAAAGGTTAATGATTTCATTAATGGTATGTAATATATAAATATACAAATATTCAAGATAATACAGTATAAATATGTGGATCTCTACAAGTACTTTGACTAGTTAATGAATACAATTAAATTAGATGATAATAATAATAATGACTTGGTCATCCATGTTTATCCGTAATACGCCCATTGGAGACACCAATCTTGGAACGAATCCGTAAGAAGGGAACCCTACTAAGAGGCTTGGTGAGAGCATCCGCCAGTTGATCTTTGGAGTTGATGTGGAAAACTTTTAGTGAACCATTAGAGACCTTCTCACGAACAAAGTGATAATCCAAAGCCACATGCTTCATACGAGAGTGATAGACAGGGTTAGCATAGAGATAGGTAGCACCTGTGTTGTCATAAAATAGCGTAGGTGGTTGGTTAAGGTGTATGCCAAGTTCAGATAACAAGTGTTGAACCCATGATATTTCTACTGCTGCATTGGCGAGAGCCTTGTACTCGGCCTCAGTCGAGGAGCGAGGCACCGATTTTTGTCGAGTGGACTTCGATGATATAATGTTGGACCCAGCTAAAGTATGTAGGTTGTGGTGGAACGACCGCCATGATGAACGCCTCCCCAATCAGAGTCAGAGAACGCAGTGAGATTGACAGGTGAGCCACGGTGAAGGAAGAGGCCATAATGAATGGTGCCTTTAAGGTACCGAAGAACACGTTTAAAGGATTGCCAGTGAGATTGTTTGGGTGAGTGCATGAATTGAGAGAGTTTGTTGATAGCGAAGGAAATGTCAGGTCGGGTGAACACAAGATATTGTAGGGAGCCAATTAGTTGGCGGTATGGGGTTGGGTCGACTGATGAGGATGAATCATTCGGGTTGAGTGGATTGGAGGAGCTAATAGGGGTAATAACCTCCTTTGCGCCATCCATATGAAATTGGGAAAGAAGGTCATGAATGTGGCGATGTTGGGATAGAAGTAAGCCAGTGGGAGTAGAGATTACTTCTACTCCAAGAAAGTGGTGAAGCGGACCAAGGTCTTTCATCAAGAACCGACAACTAAGCATGGTAACAAAATGATCCAGAAAGGTGGGGTTGTTACCGGTTAGCACGATATCATCAACATATACCATGAAGTATGCGATAACATCATTATGGCAGTATGTGAATAGAGAGGCATCAGCTTGAGACTTGCGAAAACCGAAACTTAAGAGAAAGTTTGTGAGTTCTAAGTACCAAACCCGAGGAGCTTGTTTCAAGCCATACAAGGATTTTTGAAGCCGACAAATGCGGTTTGGAAATTGGGGATGGACAAAGCCGGGAGGTTGAACCATGAAGACTTCGTCTTGGACTGTTCCATGAAGAAAGGCATTATTAACATCAACTTGTCGTATCAACCAATCGTTGGATAAGGCGATAGAGAGAATGGTTCGAATGGTAACTAGTTTTGTGACAGGACTGAATGTATCAAAGTAGTCTTTCCCATATTGTTAATGAAATCCCTTGGCGACTAGGCACGCCTTGTATTTAGCAATGGATCCATCCAGATTGCGCTTGATGCGAAAGACCCATTTGCAACCAATGGGTGTTTGAGAGGTACAAGGGACAAGCTACCATGTTTGGTTGTGAAGGAGAGCATTGAATTCTGAATCTATTACTTGGCGCCATTTTTCATCTTTGAGTGCTTGGGTATGAGTGGTAGGTTCTAAGGTACTTGGAATGGGATGAACAATGGTGGTGTTGATGAATTATGGGTTGAAGTATTTGGGATTGGGTTTTCATGCCCGAGTAGTAAAGGCGGGAAGCGGGTTAGGAGGTGTCGGTGAGTCGGCAGAGGATGGAGACGTGGAATGGGATAACGGTGAAGAGGGGGTGGGGTGAATCGATGAGGGGCTGCAGGGTTGTGGATTAATGGGTGTTGAGGGTGTGGAAGATGCTAAGGTTGGGTGGGAGGGGTAGTGGGAATGGATGTTGGCATGAGAGAGTGGGGTGGACGTGGTAATCAGGTTCGGTTCAAGGTGAATAGGTGAGGTTTGGGTAATAACAGGTGATGTAAAGGATTGCATAGAAGGTGGTTGTGGTGGCATGGGAATATTAGGAGTGGAATTAGTAGAAGGGGGAGTGGTAGGAGTAAGTGGGGTGGAGTGTTGTATGGAGGGTGTTGGGATGACAGTAGCATTATTTGGGGTTGATGGGTGTTGATTTCTAAGGAGTGTGGAGTCAGCAGTAGGAAGATTAATAGGTGATGTATTTGTTTTATAAGGAAAAATGTGTTCGACAAACTCAACATGGTAGGAGTGGTACAGTCGCGAGGAGGCAATGTCAAGGCATTTATAGGCAGATTTTGACGAGGAGTAACCAAGAAAAATGCAACGTGATGACCGGGGTTGTAGTTTAGATGTGTTATAAGGTTTAGCCATGGAAAACATAAACAACCAAACGGCTTTAGTTTGGAGTAGTGAGGAGAAGAATTGTATAGCCGTTGGTAAGGAGATTGAAAGTTGAGAGTTTAGGTTGGTAGTCTATTAATGAGATAAACTGTGGTTTGGAAGGTATGGGACCAAAATGACATCGGAAGATGAGCGTAATGAAGGAGAGATAGACCGGTTTCAACAATATGACGATGTCGGCGTTCAGCTATACCGTTTTGTTCGAGGGTGTGGGGTGGTGTGGTGAAGTGAGATATGCCATGCGTTTGAAGATATGTTTTTAGGCCAATATACTGACCCCCATTGTCGGTAAAGATAGATATAAGTGGTGTTTGAAAGAACTTTTCAACCAATGTTTTAAATTGGGGAAATAATATAGTGACATCGGACTTTCGCTTCATAGGGTATAACCAAACATACTTCAAGTAGTAATCAACGAAAATAACATAATAAACAAAGCCATCAATGGAACAATTGGTCCCCAAACATCTGAATAAACTAATTGTAAAGGTTTATTAGCAGTAAACGAGTTTAGGCCAAATGGTAGTTTATGGCTTTTATTAATAGAACATGAGTCACAATGAAAAGAACACGATGACATAGACTTAAAATTGAAACCAACATGCTTGAGAAGCTTATTGAAAATATTTGTAGACGGGTAACCAAACTTGTGATGCCAAGCGCTTAGAGTGGTGAGGGTGGTGGAGTTGACTTACCGGAAGGATCAAACCGAAGCATAGTAGACGTCATTGTGGTTCGTTCCTCGCATGGGATACGCCCCCGTGCGAATATCCTTGATCAAAAAATGAAACGGAAAATATTCCACAGAAACGTTATTAGATTTACACAATTTTGCAACCGAAACAAGAGTATTACGAATGTGTGGAACACAAAGAACATTATTTAACGAAAGAGATCGAGATGAAATGGGAATTGTTGTGTGACCTGTGTGAGAAATAGAAAGAGTTTTACCATTACCGAGGACAATCTCATCTGGTTCACCGTACTCCGATAGCGTGTGAAGCGAATCATGATTGGGTTTTACGTGATGTGAGGCTACAGTATCAAACATCATCCATTGAGAGCGTGGAGGGGTAGCTTGAGTTGAAGTGGTATTAACAACAGGAGCTGTGGATGGTGATGGAGCCAGTGTGATGTTGCTCTCGTAAAAACCACACAAGCTTGCGACACTCCTTTGTATCGTGACCCGGAATGGAGCAGCATTGACAGTATAGAGACTACCTTGAATACCGGCTATAGTTGTACTGGTTTGGTGCAGGGCAGGGGGCCTATTTGTTTTCAGCGATCCGGCTCGCATGGAACGTCCAGAATGGTTTTCTCGTGAGTTTCGTTGGGAAGGTCGATTGGTGCGGTGAGTATAGTTCACAGTAGCCATGACCGGAGTGGGTTCCGATTCTTTCATTGACCATTCGAAATCAACGAGTTTATCAAACAACTTGGGATAAGATATAGATTTTTCACGAGCTTTGATGGCTGTAACAATATTACTATATTCATCCCCTAGTTGATTAAGGATGTGTACGATAAGATCTTCTTCATCAACCAGACGTTGAGCAAGAGCAAGTTCGTCTACCACGTTCTTCATGTAATGTAGGAACTCTGTGATTGTTCGAGTTCCCTTCGGTTTTTGGCTAACTTCGATTTGAGAGATATGATCCGGGAGCGGGAATTACTAGCATAACTAGCATTGAGTTTGTCCCATGCTTGACGGGCTGTCTCTGCGGAAGAGATGATTGGTTGAATGGTTTCAAAGAGGCTTCCAAGGAGGGCGCTAATGATAATTTGATCTTGCCGGAACCAGACGGTGTACTCCGGGTTCGGTTTTGGAACATCGCCGGTGATAAGCTTGGATGGTTGATTAATTGGGCCGGTTATATGTTTGTCAAGATCGAGTCCTATGAGTGTGGATAGGATCTGTTTTCTCCATGTGGTGAAATTGGACGATGTGAGTTTGATGGGGAAATGTTGTGTTGCAGTAAGTTGGACAATGAAATTAGGAGATGCCATGGCTGAAGTGTGTTATAGGTTGGGATTTCAAAAGGATCGAACTCAGAGGAGTATTTGCAGCTCTGATACCATATGGCAACAGAGAGTTTGAATGTAAAAGGTTGATGATTTCATTAATGGTATAATATATATACAAATATTCGAGATAATACCGGAGAAATATGTGGATCTCGACAACTACTTTGACTAGTTAATAAATACAATTAAATTAGATGATAATAATAATAATGACTTGGTCATCCATGTTTATCCGAAATAATTTCATCGCTCGGTTTTTGAAACTATAAGATGAACTTTGTGGCCTATTCGTGTTAGACTACTAATATGAAGACAAGGATGAGCGTAACACCGAAATGGATGGCATGAGGTTTATTACCGGCCTATAACCTAAATATTTTTAATGCTCGACCGTTGTTGAATAACTCTAGTGCTATATCTTTTATGGCTTCCATGTATCATCTTTTTTCATCCTTCTCGACGAAGGAATCCTTGTCTCGTGCTTATTCTATTGTTTGGGTCTACAATAGAGTTGAGCAAGGAGATTTCACACACATTGATTCTTCACTCGGTTTTGAAGCTTTAGGATAAACTTTATGTCCTATTTCCCCGCCGACTACTAATTTAAAGATCATGGAAGAACGCAAAATCAGATTGGATGTCATGATGTTTATTATTAGTCTATTACCTTGATTATTTAGTGCTTAGTCAGTTTTGCTTAGCAAATCTAGTGCTATATCTTCTGGCAGAGGACAAGAGAGTTCTGCTGTTAGTCTGACTAGCTCATATGTGAAGAGGTTTCTGATATGTTGTAACTAGTTGCACAAATTATATAGAAACACACTAAAATAGAAATGAAGAATTGAAAAAGAAAAAACGTGATTTATGTGGTCTAAATAGACTTAAGCCTATAGCTACAACTAGTAGATTAATTTATTACTTTGGAGATGATAATTATAATTTCATAGGAGATGTCTATATAAAATGTGAGGATAAAACATATAATTAGGTAATTGATCTTCCTGCTTATCTAAGGCTTGCGATTAGTAGATCTAAAACCAAGTACTCGCATTGTAACTTTTGTGGGGACACTAAAGAGGAGAACGTTCAAGTCACTATTGGAGGCCAAGCTGTAATACAAACTACCAACTACCAATCCTAGTTGGCTTATAAATAAAGCTTGTATTACCACGGTTACAAGTGGTACGTACACCTTCGGTTGGAATTAAGTTTGGTTTGTTAAAGTGCTCCCAATAGTTGATTGCCTTTGACTAATTTCATTATTGATATCTCTAATATCCAAACTCCTGATGATTAAAGTGAACATTCATGACAAAAAATTGATGAATAAATCATAAATCAAGTGATAAAGCTGGACTAATAAAAAATGATGAATAAAATCCGAACATAGAGATACTAATCATTGATTGAAAGAGGGATAGGAAGATGATGGAAACAAAACAAACCTGCTCTGATATTGTCAATCAATGTTGCTATTACCGACCAATATTACTATCACGGATTGATTCTCCTATTATGTTTCAATTGAAAGAGGGCTCCATGAGAAGAAGAGGCCAGTAGGGTTACAACCTTTAAAGAGAAAAAGAGTAGTGAAATTGTTTATTAGAGGAAGTAAAAATATAGAGAATATAAGTGGCGGGGTTGAAAATTTTCTGAACCGCGTATTCATAGTTTTTATTTTTCGGTAAAGTCTCCTAAAATCTAAATGCCCAGCCATCCATATATGTAGTTTTATTTAATTTATTATATATATATATACACATACGGTTCAATTCAGTTTTCTACATCAAGTTTTTGGTATAAACCGTAAAACAAACCATTCACTATAGTTACAAAGCTTTAAATTTTTAGAAAAAAAATTAGAAAAAAATACCGATCACAAAACCAACCTGATGACCAGTTTACGGTTTCACGGTTTCAAGCTGAACCGTAATAAAGCCTCCTTTTATCACAACTTGCAATGGCCAAGTTTCCTATAACTACCTTCTATTTATCATTCCCAAACACATCCTAACGTCCGTGGATAAAAAGTCTCTATTTAATTAGAAAAGAAGAAAACTCCTAATATATAGAAGAATACACAAACCCTAAATCAAGATGGGCTTTAACCCATGGGCCATAAACAAAATATAATAACTATAATTTACAACTAACACTCCTTAAGTTGAAGCATATGTTGATCATGTCCAACTTGTTACAAATATAATCTATCTAAGCTTTTCGGGGAGGTTTGGTGAGGATATGTCTGGAAGTTGAAAGTTTGTCTTGATGTGTGGTCGTAACGTCCCGGTTTTATATTTATATATATGATCGAGGGGAATAAAGGAAATGAAGAAGTTTGCGGACTAAAGGTGGGCAAATGAAAGTTGACACTCTAAAATTGCCCCTTTAAAAGGATTTATTACCGCTCCATGCAAACCTTCATGCAAAGAGGGCTATTAGAGAGAGAAAGCTACATTTTTAGAGAGAGAAAATCAAATATTTAATCAAAGGTGAGGACTTTAGTGTAAGGAAAGCTAGATCTGTGCTATTTAGGTGTTTTAGCATCATTTTGATCATTATAGCTATCACCTTGATGTGTGTTTATCTAGATCTCGGTTGATACTTCTCGAGTTAGGATTTTCATCGAGTTCTTGTTAATGTGAGTTCTAGATCCCCACTTTTATGTGTTTTCATGTATTAGGGGCTAGTATGCATACTAAGAATGATTTATTAAAGATTAAACGTTTTATAGTATGAAAGTTATCATTTTGATGAGTTTTATAAAAGTTGATAGATGAAGAGATGATTCTATGAACCCAGATGGTATGCATGGGAAATGTGATAAGTGTAGAAGTTAATACAAGTGAATCATCAACACCCGCATTTCTTGAAATTCATATGTATTTGTATCTTATTCACTAAGTATACAAATGCGGATGTGTATAGTTGGGTCGCATTTATTTATGCGAATGTACACGTTACTGTTGTCCACATTTGTCATCAAATGCGGGCATGATATGTTACCCGTATTTGTTACTAGTTTCCTTAGAATGTTCCAAGTGTACAAATGCGAATGATCAAGTAGTTCACCCACATTAGTCATCACTATTACCCCCGTTTGTTATAGTAGTCATATTCCTCAGAAAATACCCAAGTTAAACTAATGCGGATGAACACCCAAGTTAAACTAATGCGGATGAACATAAATCCACCCACATTAGTTGACCAGTTAGTCGCAATTTCCAGACTATTGTTCGTATTTGTACTAGCCGCACCTATGAAGCCCAAGTGAAGAAATGCGGATAAACAAGTAGTTCACCCACATCAGTCCACACGCATTAGTTTACCTCACCCATAATAATCTATCAAACACTATTACCTGCATTTCTTGTGTGACCCTCATTTGTCCACCCACATTAGTTTACCTTACCCGCAATAATCTATCGTTCATTATTACCCACATTACATTTGTCACCGATATTAGTCCACCCCTGTTACCTGCATTTGTTCTATTGTAACCTTGTAATTTAAGCATGCTATTGTATGATGTTGTATGGTATAGTAAGGAAAGTGTCTAGTACTGATGAGCTACACTTTATGTAAAGAATCTTAGATATGTATTAACTATGGAAAGTTGATTGTACAGAAAGTCTTGCAAGCACTGATAGGAGTTTGCATTTGTTGCATTCTCAACCTAAAGAATCCTTTCCATGTGCATTGTTGCTCTGATAGGAGCTTTGCCTTGTGCACTGCTCACCTAATAGGAGTTGTATCTTGCATAGATTTGTTAGGAATTGCATCTTGTATACACTCAACGTACATGAGTTGTATAATTCACACTCTAACAATGGGGGCCCTTCCTGGTGCTTGTTCACCCATGTTAGGGAGTGTCGCATGTGCACCCACCTAGAGAATCTTTGCATGGTGCATTGTTACTATGATAGGAGTTATACCTTGTGCATGCTCACCATGATGAAAAGGTATGAAACTATGATAAAGTATGAAAGTATGATAAAGTATGAAGGTATGATAATGTATGAAAGAATGGATTGTTATAATGATATAAAACAATCATGTATTGATAACGTAAGGTGAAAAGTTTTCAAATAATTTGTAACGCCCCGAAAATCCAGTTTGGAGTGTCATGCGACTGGAGTCCCATACGCATGGAAGCCATGCGACTGAAGCTCCAATTGCACGACTGAAGCTCCGTACGCAGGGGAGTCACATGACTGGGGTGTCCAATCGCATAGAGCTCATGCGACTGAAGGTCCGGTCGCATAGGAAATTCAGGCGACTGAACTGTAGTATTTAAGGGAGAGGGCAGCTCTTACCCTCTCCCCATACTTGCGAAAATCAGCCACAAAGAAGAGAAGAGAGAAAGAAGAGAGAAAGAAGAGAAAAGGGGCGGTTTGAGCTCGGAATCCGTTGTGTGACGAGTCAAAACGAAGCTCTAACCGAGGAGGCTGCTAAGGTGAGTTCTAGGACCCCTCATTTACTTGTTTTCAAACGATTTTGGGGTTGGAACACATATAAACCTGTTTTTTTGAAAAAGTGTATGTTTGACCCATTTGGGTCAAATCTTGAGTAATGTGTTTAAGGTAAAATTTAGGACTTGCATATGCTTGTATGATGTCCTAGTATGAATCCTGAGGTTTGGGAGGGCTAATTTAGGCTTGAAATGAGTTTGGAAGGGTTTGAAGGCCGTAGGTCACGGCTGCAGTTCGTGATGAACTCCAGTCGCTACCCAGTTAGGGTTATGCGACTGAAGGGCCAATCGCACGATGAGGAACGACTGATGTTCAGTCGCACGACTGAGGTCCAGTCGCACGATTGAGGACTCAATCGCATGACAATCACGCGACTGGGAGTTCGATCGCATGAGTCCAGTCGCATAGTAGTTCAGTCGCACGATTGAGAGTTCGGTTGTATAAATGCTCATTTGCATAGTATTTAATTGTACGATAGGAAGTCCATTCGCACGATTGTATGCCCACTCACCTAGTTGTCCAATCGCACGATTCAGTCGCATGGAGGCCATGCGATGAAGTACGTCCAATCGCCCAAAAAGGGCTGATGTGAATGAGGAGGGATGTGTACGCAAGATGTATGCATGATAAGTATGATGTAGTTTAATATGATGGTAATGACTGATGATTTGTAAATATCGATGTTCCTTATGTCGACGTATGTTTATCTTTTCTTGACTTTACGTGCTATGTTAATGAATGAAACGAAAGTAATAAGAACGTAAAGTGAAAGATAATGAAAGAGGAACATGATGAATGAATGCATGCATTAATTAATGAACGATGAAAGTAATGAAAGTCTTGCATGGTCTAAGGGGCACGAGATGGAATTGACGGTTAAGAAGTCTTGGAAATGGTGCTTGGTTCTAGTAACTAGGCCTATTAAGAGCCTTATGGTAGATTATGGACAAGCAAGCCATAGTTGCCTTAAGAACAATGGGGCAGTGTCTTTGTGACCTGTCACGGGATAGTTGTTACAGCTATACGAGCAGGAGTGGTGACGATCACTCGTGGGGTTAACGTGACCCCAGAAGAGGTGTTGTCGGTCTATGGACAGAGAGACAAAGGGGCAACAAGGTTGTCAGTCTATGGACAGAGAGCCATAGGGCAACCAGGGTGTCGGTCTACGGATAGAGAGCCATAGGGGCACCCGTATGATACGGTATGCTTTGTCGGCTCATGGGCTGGAACCATGGGGGCAGAGAAGAGATATGGCCCTTAGAGATTTGCATGCTTGACAAGTAAAAGTTAAAGAATGGATGATGAAGATAATAATGATATTGTTTATGTGTACGTATGATGCATGATCGTGTGAATGTAAAGAACGATTTTGATGAAAGTAAAGTATGTTTTATCTTAAAACTAGAACTCACTCAGCAACGCTGACTTTTATGTGTTTCCAGTTGGCAGGTAGGTTGCTGGGGATGGCACGAGGCGGCTACTCAGCTCTTTTGGGGTGGCATTCTCCTTTTGATAATGCTGCCACGCATTATGTTGCGTGCAAGTGTTCCTTAAGGATCCCGATAAACGGGATTACTTAAGGAATCTTCTTTATGATGAAATTTTAATGTTTCTATACTAGAGGTCACTGTTTATAACCGTTTTGTAAACAATAGCGATGTAAAACGTTGTAAAAGCTTTTATGATGAAATGAGATGTCTCTCTTGAATGTTTCCGTTGCAAATTTCTATTTAAATGTATGTGGGATTACTTAAGGAATCTTCTTTATGATGAAATTTTAATGTTTCTATACTAGAGGTCACTGTTTATGACCGTTTTGTAAACAATAGCGATGTAAAACGTTGTAAAAGCTTTTATGATGAAATGAGATGTCTCTCTTGAATGTTTCCGCTGCAAATTTCTATTTAAATGTATGTTATATGTGCGGTGAATGACCAACTGTGAGGTGCCCGGTAACGGGGCCTTACAAGTTGGTATCAGAGCCAAAGTTTAAGTGAAACGGGTAAATTTTGAAAATAAACCTTAACTTAAACTGAGAATGGGACGGAAAGGGAAAGAATGCCAATCTGAGTAGCTACGTGCCATCAGGTATTTTCTTAAAGTTAACCGGTATTACGTGCGCATGTTATGTGATGTATGTGTTACTGTTAGAACTAGATACTAACGTAGTCAGGACAGGTGATGCTTGGGTTACGAAGAGTAAAGTAAGTGGCTAATCACAACTGGCCACTGTAATTAGGAACTTACTGTACTTGACATAAACTGAGCTATTCCCTTGAATGACCGTGTTGGTGTTTGAATCTTTCAGTGTATGTTAGAGGATGGCTAGCAGCAGAACTCCTAAGGTTTTGCCAGATAGGGGCTGTGGTGAACGTGGTGCTGAACCGCGTGTCACGAGAAGCATGGCTAGAGCGGCTAAAATGGCACTCGAAGAGTCTGAGGCCCCTCATGTGGAAGGCGGCGATGATGTTGATAGTTTAAGGATCGCCATGAAAGAGGTTGTGGTTGAGGGAGTCCAACAGGCCCTGCAGGCGATTCTGCCGTCTATGTTGACTGAGGTAATTAGGGCGGTAAAGGAGACGACTACTATTGAAGGAAGCACAAAAAATAGCGACGACAAGAACTGGCACGGAAAGCGGGTCGGACGTGACAGGGCCACCCTTAACAAAAAGGTTGCAAGGACGGAGGACCGGTGTGCAGCTTCGTCCGGTGCGGGGACGAGGAAGTGTGGTAAGTGTGCCAAATAGCACATTGGAGAATGTATGTGGAGACCAAACCTCTGCTCCGTATGTGGACGCCAACACCTCGGGGAATGTAGATTGGGGACCAATGTCTGTTTCCGATGTGGGAGGTGCGGTCACGTGGCCAGAGAGTGTGGGGTGGTACGATGCTATAACTGCAAAGGAAGGGGTCACATAAGTAGGGATTGCAAGAAACCAAGGGCAGAGGGCACAGGGCCTTCATGATAATGCCGAAGCACGCTAGGATGGCCCCCGATATCGTGACAGGTATGTATCTAGTAATCAAACTCTGTCTTCTGTGTTGTTTGATTCTGGAGCTAGAAAGAGTTTCGTTTCCGTAGTTTTTCTATGCTAAGTTGCCCATTAGGAGTGGAAGTATTGATAAGCCCTTCGATGTAGAAACCGTCAAGGTAAGTCTATCAGGACTTCTGAGATAGGAGACTGCGAGGTGGAGTTAGAAGGTCATGGGTACCCGGTTAGACTACTTGCGATTTCGAATTGGTTCTTGGAATGGATGGGTTGGTGGACTTCGAGGAAATTATAGCGTGTCACGAGGATGTGATTCGTTAGTAGCGCCTGACGGGAGTTCGGTAACTGTTTATGGGAATCGGGTCACGACAATTCCGAGAGTAATCTCAGAGGCGGTTGCGGAAGAAGTGCACCAGGCCAGGCAGACGATCCTACCATCTGTAGTGACCGAGGTGATAAAGGCTGTTAGAGATGAGAGAGACAGGAAAAGGGGTAGACCTTCGGGTGAAGGAAGACAACCTGAGACTGGAACGGTTTTCTTCAATGACGAAGAGGAAGAAGAGGAAGAGCAGCCTGCGCCGGAGGCGGCACTAGGCTATAACTACGGGGCATTTCAACGATGCAAGCCCCAACTTTTGATTGTAATGGCACTGCTGCTGCTGCTCACCGGTGGGTGAGGGAAATGGAAGCCGTGCTGAATATCAGCGAGTGCCGGGAGGATCAGAAAGTGAAGTTTGCTGCCCACTCTTTAGCGGATTCAGCTTTGTGCTGGTGGGACAACATAGTCCAAGTTAAGGGTAGTCGGGCTATCGGATGGATGAGATGGTCAGAATTGAAAAGGCTGGTGATTGAGGAGTTTTGTCCTCACCGTGAGATGGATAAGGTTGAAAAGGAGTTCCTGCAATTCGAGGCGGGGACGATGACGCATCAGTAGTACACCACCAAATTCAACAAAGTGGCACGGCTGGTGCCGGATCAGGTGACACCTCTTTCGCGGAAGATCGAGAGGTACATGCAGGGCTTGCTGGCGGATATCCGTAGGCATATGATCACTGCCCGACCAAGCACGTTCAGGTCGGTGGTGGATCTAGCGGGAAGGTTGTATGACGAGCGGGAGGCGATGGCGATAACAGGCGAAGCGGAGGAACGAGCCTATGTTAAGAAAGGGAAAGGAAGGCGAGATAGTGATGGTGGAATAGTGGCCGAAGGTAAGGTGATGAAGATCGATGATCGCAAGGGGATAACAAGAAAGGGTGAGGAGTGCAAGAAGTGTGGTAGAGGTCACGAAGGGGAGTGCAAATGTGGACCGAACGTCTGTTTTCAGTGTGGGAAGGAAGGTCATAGGGCAAAGGAATGCCGCGTGGCTAAGTGCTACAGCTGTGGTGAGACGGGACATCTGAGCAGGGATTGTAGGAAGTCAAGGGCAGGAAGCTCCGGTGCAAGAAAGGAGGACAGACGGTGAAGACTAGAGCGGACTTTGACTTGACGTCAGGTACGTTGTGATAATTTAAGTTTGTGCCCTTACGCCTCGAATGTGATGCTACTAGTAGTTTGTTCCTACTGTCTTCTGTTGCTTGGTAGGAGAAGAAACATCTAGGAATACATCAATGTATAGATTACTACTTGTAGATTCACTAGGTTGCCTGATGCCCTAAAGGATTGCGTGATGCTATTGAGAAGGCTGTGTTACCCGTTGTTTGAGGAACAGTTTCAGCCTGTGATGGGTTCATCGAGCGGCAACGTACGCATAGTTTTGACGTTGTAGCAAACAGGTGGAATGGAAGTTCAGAAGCAAAGAAAAAGTTATATTTGGAACAACACATAGCATGGATAATGAAGGCCTTTTTCATCAGTCGTTTGGTTTGCAAGAGGGTCATTATTCATACATAAAGAACATCAAACAAGGGCCTGGGGTAAGCAGCAACTTTACGCAAGTTGAAGGCCTTGTTCTTCAAGCATAGTTGAAGGCCTTTTTCATCAGTCGTTTGATTATGACGCCGAGCCTTTGCTTGAAATTTTGTGATGTTCCTTTTAATTGTAGTAACCGTATTCTACATGGCACGTATGAAGTCGCAGGTCCTGGTCAAATGGGCATTGATCAGTATGCATGGGTGCCAATGGAGATAGTCAAAGATGGACCAGAAGTCGTAAGTTGGTAAACGATGGTAGCGATAGGATTCTAGGCGAGAGACTGGAAAAGAGATGAGACAGTATTGCCCGCAAAGATCTAAGGAACAACAGGTTTCGGGGACAAAACCCGTTTAAGGGGGTGGACTTGTAACGCCCCGAAAATCAAGTTTGGAGTGTCATGCGACTGGAGTCCCATACGCATGGAAGCCATGCGACTGAAGCTCCAATCGCACGACTGAAGCTCCATACGCAGGGGAGTCACACGACTGGGGTTTCCAATCGCATGGAGCTCATGCGACTGAAGGTCCAGTCGCATGGGAAATTCAGGCGACTGAACTGTAGTATTTAAGGGAGAGGGCAGCTCTTACCCTCTCCCCACACTTGCGAAAATCAACCACAAAGAAGAGAAGAGAGAAAGAAGAGAGAAAGAAGAGAAAATGGGTGGTTCGAGCTCGGAATCCGTTGTGTGACGAGTCAAAACAAAGGTCTAACCGAGGAGGCTGCTAAGGTGAGTTCTCGGACCCCTCATTTACTTGTTTTCAAATGATATGGGCTGGAACACATATAAACCTGTTTTTTTGAAAAAGTGTATGTTTGACCCATTTGGGTGAAATCTTGAGTAATGTGTTTAAGGTACAATTTAGGACTTGCAAATGCTTGTATGATGTCCTAGTATGAATCCCTGAGGTTAGGGAGGGCTAATTTAGGCTTGAAATGAGTTTGGAAGGGTTTGAAGGCCGTAGGTCGCGGCTGCAGTTCGTGATGAACTCCAGTCGCTGCCCAGTTAGGGTTATGCGACTGAAGGGCCATTCGCACGAATGAGGAACGACTGATGTTCAGTCGCACGACTGAGGTCCAGTCGCACGATTGAGGACTCAATCGCACGACAATCACGCGACTGGGAGTTCGATCGCATGAGTCCAGTCGCATAGTAGTTCAGTCGCATGATTGAGAGTTCAGTCGCATAAATGCTCATTTGCATAGTATTTAATTGTACGATAGGAAGTCCATTCGCACGATTGTATGCCCACTCGCCTAGTTGTCCAATCGCACGATTCAGTCGCATGGAGGCCATGCGACTGAAGTACGTCCAATCGCCCAAAAAGGGCTGATGTGAATGAGGAGGGATGTGTATGCATGATGTATGCATGATAAGTATGATGTAGTTTAATATGATGGTAATGACTGATGATTTGTAAATATCGATGTTCCTTATGTCGACATATGTTTATCTTTTCTTGACTTTACGTGCTATGTTAATGAATGAAACGAAAGTAATAAGAACGTAAAGTGAAAGATAATGAAAGAGGAACATGATGAATGAATGCATGCATTAATTAATGAACGATGAAAGTAATGAAAGTCTTGCATGGTCTAAGGGGCACGAGATGGAATTGACGGTTAAGAAGTCTTGGAAATGGTGCTTGGTTCTAGTAACTAGGCCTATTAAGAGCCTTATGGTAGATTATGGACAAGCGAGCCATAGTTGCCTTAAGAACAATGGGGCAGTGTCTTTGTGACCTGTCACGGGATAGTTGTTACAGCTATACGAGCAGGAGTGGTGACGATCACTTGTGGGGTTAACGTGACCCCGGAAGAGGTGTTGTCGGTCTATGGACAGAGAGCCAAAGGGGCAACAAGGTTGTCGGTCTATGGACAGAGAGCCATAGGGGCAACCAGGGTGTCGGTCTACGGACAGAGAGCCATAGGGGCACCCGTATGATACGGTATGCTTTGTCGGCTCATGGGATGGAACCATGGGGGCAGAGAAGAGAGATGGCCCTTAGAGATTTGCATGCTTGACGAGTAAAAGTTAAAGAATGGATGATGAAGATAATAATGATACTGTTTATGTGTACGTATGATGCATGATCGTGTGAATGTAAAGAACGGTTTTGATGAAAGTAAAGTATGTTTTATCTTAAAACTAGAACTCACTCAGCAACACTGACTTTTATGTGTTTCCAGTTGGCAGGTAGGTTGCTGGAGATGGCACGAGGCGGCTACTCAGCTCTTTTGGGGTGGCATTCTCCTTTTGATAATGCTGCCACGCATTATGTTGCGTGCAAGTGTTCCTTGTGGATCCCGATAAACGGGATTACTTAAGGAATCTTCTTTATGATGAAATTTTAATGTTTCTATATTAGAGGTCACTGTTTATGACCGTTTTGTAAACAATAGCGATGTAAAACGTTGAAAAAGCTTTTATGATGAAATGAGATGTCTCTCTTGAATGTTTCCGCTGCAAATTTCTATTTAAATGTATGTTTTATGTGCGGTGAATGACCAACTGTGAGGTGCCCTGTAACGGGGCCTTACATAATTAATATGGTAGGAGTTATTTAAAGTTTTAAAAACTAGAACTTACTTAGTAATGCTGATTTTGGTATGCATATTAGCTTGACAGGTAAGTGATTATGGAATAAAGAATGACAGTTTGGCACGGATGTGAAGTTCCCTAGTCACATGAAAGACTAGCATTCTAATGGTTGATAGTTTGATAGATAGATGATAGTAATAGAAGAAAGTCAATAACCCTTATAATGACATTTTAATTCGGCTGCTATGTTATTAAATGTTTAAAGTTTAAGAATTATGTGCTTATGATGTTTAAAACCCAACTGTGAGGCTGACTCGAAACAGGGCCTTACATTGTGTGTGCAAATAGTATATATATTTTGATAAAGAATTTTGCACAAATTTTTTTTAGTTAGTTTTTACTTATACTAAAATACACACACAAAAGACAAGTGTACATGTTATGTATAATATATTGTTGGTAAGAACCAAGTATCAATTTATGAACACACACTAAATATACTCAACAACCCTTATAATTGAATACCAAATTAGTTTTTGATTTAAAAAATGATAAGCTTGATTTGAGGTGACTAACTATTTCTGTGGTTTTTATAATAATAATTAAAATAAATAACAATAAATAAAGATAGATTGCGACTTTTGGTTAATCTTTCAATAAGTAAGGCCATCATTCTAAATTAAATTACACTTATGTAACTGTGATGAATTACATGGTGTGATTAAATACATAATTTCAAATAGTTATGTTAATGTTATAAACACGAGCCAACATGGATTTCTTGTAAACTGGCTCCGTAGTGAAAAGAAACCGGCATCGGGTCACTTACAACGCTAACCTGCAAGCCCTTAGTGATGTAGGTAATACTTGTGCACCACCGTTTGAGTATACGATTTCTGAAAACATAACTTAATGTTAGAAAAATGCCATTTTAACATACCATTAGTTTTAGAAAACTATAACAATTATTGTAGATGTCTCAGACTAATAACAGGATACCCGTAAATGATCAGAAAGTTAAAGTGATATTATTTCTAATAACTATTTCTAGTTCATTAATATGAAGAATGACAATAAAAAAAACTACTAATACAATGACAGTGACAACGACAATGATAACGACTACAAAACAAAGAGAACCAGGACAATAACGACAACAACCATGACGATAACAACAACCACAACCTTGAAAACCACGGCGACGATAACAACAACAACAACCACGATAACCACAACAACCACAACCATGACAACCATGACAATGACAATAACCAAAAAAACAACCATGACCAACAACAACAATAACAACAACCACAACCATGACCATAACAACAACGACAACGACATTGACCATAGCCATGACAATAACGACAAAAAACCATGACAACAAGAATGAAAACAACCACGAAAACAACTATGATAACAACAACATTGACAAGGACACCAACAACAACAATGACAACAACGACAACCACAACAAAAAACTAAAATAACACCAACTACAACAATAACATCAACAACAACAACAACATCATCAACAACAACAACAACAACAACAAATAACAAAAACAAGTACTACTAATACCTCGACAACGATAACAAGACAGACAACAATTACAACAACAACAACAATAAAGACAACAAACATGACAACAACAACAAAGAAACAACAATAAAGCAACAACAACAACAAAACTAAAGACATTAACCATAACAACAATAACCAAGACAAAGGCAACAACAATGAAAACAACCACTACCACTACTACAATGACAACGATAAAAACAACAATAACAATGACAACAACAACAGCCACAACAACAACGACAACAACAACATCAACAACAACATTAACAACAACGAAACAACAACAACAAAAAAAATAACTACAATAACAACAACAACCAATACAACGACAACAACAATGATAACAACCACTACCACTACTAAAATGATAGCGATAACGACAAAAACAAAAACGACAATGACAACAACAACAAAAACAACAAACACGACAATAAGACAACAACCACGGCAACAACAATGACCACAACCAGGACAACTATGAGAACGACAATAGTCATGACAACAACAACAACGACAACGATAACAACGACAATGACAACAACAACAACAAAAATAATGACAACAATGACGACAACAACAACCAAGACAATGAAAACAACAATGACAACAACCACAACAACAACTACAACAACAACGACGACGATGACAACAACAACGACGACTGTAAGAACAATAACAACAATCACGACAACAACCACAACATCAATGACATCAACAACGACGACGACAATAATGACAACAAACAACAACAACAACTAAATTAACAAAAACAACGACAACAACAATGAAAATAAATAAGATGACGAGAACTACAACGACGATGACAACCACAACAACAATGATGACATCGACAAAAAAGATGAAAACAAAAACAACAACGACGACAACAAAAAGAACGATAATGACGATGATAACGACAACGACAACTACAACATACACCACAACGAAAACAACAACAACAACCACAACAGCCACAATGACAAGAACGACGATGACAAGAACGACGAAAATAACTACAACGACGATGGTCAAAATAATGAAAACAATGATGACAATGACAAAAAAATGACAACAACAACAACCACAACAACAACCACGAGAACAACAACAACAAAAATAACAACAACCACAACGACAACAACAGCAATAACGAACACAACCATGACAACAACCATGACAACAACCATGACAAAAACAAAGATAAAAAATGACAACGACAACAAAAACAACAACAACAACGACAACAACAACAACCTCAATGACTTCAACTACAACAACAACGACCACAACCATGCATGACAACAACAAAACCAACAATAACAACAATAACCACTACTACTACAATGACAACAACAACCATAACAACAACCACAACAACAATGACAATGACCACAATCATGGCAACAACAATGACAACAACCATAAAAACAACGTGTAACGCCTGAAAATTTCAAAGTAAAGAAGGCAGAACAAAGTTCTCGCGCAAAGAGGGAACTTTTCATGTGAAATGAAGTTGTCGTATGAAGAGTACTTCTCGCACGAGAAGTATGCGAAAAGTGTGATTGGGTATAAGTAGCTGAGAACACCCATGCCTGACCCATACTCATGTGAAAAGTGTTGCTGCTAGAGAGAGAAAATAGTTGTTCAGAGAGAGAGTGCAGAATCGAGATGTTTAAGGTATGTAACTCGTGTGGTAACTCGTTTTATGTACTAAGGAACGATTATTGATGAATATTACATATGAATATGTAGTTTTCCTTTGGTAGAAGCTTCAGGGAGGCTGTGTTTGTGCTAGAACTTCACGAGGTGAGTTTCTAGTCCCCTTTTTATGCAAGTTTTTACGTTTGGGGCTATTATGCATACTAAACTACTTAATTATGCTTGCAATGATGTTGTTTATGATGTTAAGCATGTTAGAACACCCTTAGACGTGATAAGTTGTGACGAGGCGAGAAACTGGTAATTTTCGCGCGAGCAGTTTAGTGTATGGTACGAAATTTGAATCTGTGAAGTTCTCGTTTGATAGGTAGTTCTCGTGCGAGAGGAAGTTTTCACATGGCTTGCAGTACGTGTGTTGTGTTATTTTTCCATGATAAATGGTTTACCTAATGTTATGCATACTAAATATATGTTTTTTTATGGCAAAGATCTCAAGAGGTTTTAGTAGGAAGATAGAATTTTCTATAACAAAATGTGCTATATAAATGCTTCAAAATGTGTTAAGCATGTTCGAACAGCCCGGCCCCAACCAGGGGTGTTGCCCCTTTGACCTCACTAGGGGTTGCTGCCCCTAGAACCCCGCTGTTAGGGGCTGCCGCCCCCGAACCCCTGTTGTTCCGCGGAAGGTCGGATATTATCGTTTGTTATTCATTTTGATGAGAATGCGAATGTATGTTTCATGATGTTTCTTACTTGGTGTGATATATACTAACTAAGAATAAATATTATGTAATAAAGTGAAAGTTAATGATAATGAAAAGTGGAACCTAATGAATGAACGAAAGTTTTGCCAGCAAAATGAAAGGAGGTTCACAACTATGTGTTGTTAGCTTAACTGTATGGGGCCTAGCTAGCCTATGAATACAGGGGTCTAATGCTTGAGATTGATCAAAAGTACGAAAGAGGGTCCTTGTCGCTTGCCCTGGTACTGGAGTCAGCTTCGTGCATAATTTTTTAATATAATTGTATTGACATAATTTGTGAAATGTAATTGGAATGATACGGTACTTGACACACATGTTAATTATTAATGAAAAGTTTAAATTCCGCTGCAAAATGATGTATTTTAATTGTTTTACGCTATGAATGACCAACTGTAAGCGTTCCGGGATCGGGGCTTACAAGTTGGTATCAGAGCCAAAGTTAAAGAAGATTGGGTAAGTTATTTTCAAAACCTAAAACTTAAACTGAGAATGAGACAAGAAAGGGAAAGGGATGCTAGTCCTAGTAGCTACACACCTGCAGGTAAATGTTTAATGTAAACGTTTTATGTACGTTAATGAAAAGGAACTATGTGCGCGTGTTATGTGGTTTATGTGCACTTAGTAGATTTGGATACTGATGTAATCAGGATAGGAAATGCTTAGGGAATGAAGAGTATAGTAAGTAGCTAATCACTACTGGACACTGTAATTAGGGACTTACTATACTTGACATAATCTAGGCTATTACCTTGAATGATCGTGTTGGTGTTTGAATCTTATAGTGTTTAGAGATGGCTGGTGGTAGATCTTCGAGGGCTTCACGAGGTGGAGGTCATGGTGGACGTGGTGCTCTACCGCATGTCACGAGGAACAAGGCTAGAGCCGCAGAAACTTTCTCAAAGGGTGCATTAAAAGTTTCAGTTTAGAGACTACTGAAAACATAGTGCAACCCTGAACATTCTTATCCCATCCTTGCTGTACAACAGGAAGAAATCTCTCTTTATTAGCAATATGGTTAGAGAACTTAAAAGATTTTTTATTGGCTTTCTGAAGTTCAGGTATAGAAACAATCGCAGGAGTGTGATCAGAAGTAAGAAAAGGAAGAAACTCAGTTTTTGCATTGGGGAACTTAGTCCTAAATTTCAAGTTACCCATAACTCTGTCTAATTTCTTAAGAATGCCCACACATTTACCCGAAATTTAATTCAAAGTATATTTCAGCCCAGTCATATTTAAATCATCCACTTCCAATTCAGCAATGCATTCCTTAAATTCAGCCATAGAAATCGTGATACCAGAGAATCCAGTAGATCTTTCAGAGGGATCAAAATAACATTAAAATCCCCTAAAATACACCATGGTCTATCTTGGATAATTCCCTTATGCATAACAAGATAATACCATAAATGCCTTCTGCTAATCATTCAGATGTGACCATAAACAAAAGAACAGAGAAAACTCCTTTGCCCATTAGAAGGCACCACCAAACACAGTGTAGATTGTGAAGATTGGCTAAGTACCATGACATCACCAGAGTTAGGTTCCCAAACAACAATGATCCTAGTGTACCCAAGACAATTAGTAGCATTCGAAATCCAATCCCAAGAACGAAAGACTTTTTTACAAACATTATTCATGTTCTTCTTTTGGACATGAGTCTCAACTAATCCACATAAACTAATACCATTCTTGCATATTAAATCCTTAACTTGTTTCTGATTCGAAGCCTTGTTAAGGCCTCTAATATTCCAAACATCCATTTTTAACATCATTAAGAAATAGGAAGAGGGATATCTGTATTCAAATCCCCTTGTGCAGGAACATCCATCATCTCCGATCCTTTGGCCATAAAACCAGCCACACCCTCATTATCAGAATCCACTTCTTCGATTATCGTATTGTTAAGATCATATTGCCAATAGAAGAATTTCTTTTGATTTTCAGTCCAGTTGTCAAGGACATTTATTGGTGGAAGTTCCCTTTTGTCAACAATGTCCCAAACTTCATCTTTTTGATCTTTATATAACCCGGTTTCTTCATCAAATTCCGCATTAATATCCTCAACATCCTCATCATCAACAACCATACCAGCTGTCCTAAGAACATCAAACTTGTTACTCACTTTAGAATTCTTCCCCACATCCAAACTCCCTTTATTATTCTTTTCCCCACCTAATTCCATATTTTTATTCTGCTCATTAGATTTACTCCCTGAAGTAGAAACCACCGAGAAGTTCCATTTTGAGATATCAATAACATCAGCTTTTTAGGAATATACTTCATTTTGTTCTTATTTTTTCCATCATTCCTCCCATAGCCCTGAACATTCGGGCCAGATTTCTTGCTCCCCATTCTGATATTGTTTCCATTATTGCCGCTATTAGACCCAACCTGCCCAATTGATCCTTGAGATCCATTGGAATTCTTATTGCCTTGTTTTACCAAACCAGGTTTAGGACCATTATATCCCTGTTAACATCATCTTTATTACTGCCCATCTTTCCCTGAAAACCACTATTCTTATTCACTCTATTTCTCCTACCCACTACTTGAAATCCCTCAGTATCAACTCCAGTTTTTTCCATCTCACTTTTAGTTTTCAACTCCTTCTCCTTGTTTACCTGCTCCTCAGCAGACAAAGGCCTCATTGAACATTTCTCATGAACATGTCCAAAAACACAACAATACAAACATCTAGGGGGTCTCCATTGGTAATTAATTTTTAAGGAAATACTCTTACCCTGCATTCTCCCCGAAGGTGGATAGAAAACTTTTACAAACTCTGGCAACTCAGATTCAGCCTTGACTTCCAGTAGAAATGTAGCATATCTAGCTCTGCCAGTATTCTTAGAACATCTTTCTGCAGTCATTTTGTCAAGCATAATAGGATCACCCACACATCTTATGATCGAGCTTAAGCATTCATCATTCCAAAATCTAGTGGAAGATCTACAATTGAGGCCTAAACTGGAAGTATCTTAGGTTCAGATTTTTGAAGCTGTAAATTCACCTCCCATCTACGAGTACATAATGGGACACCATTCACCAACCAAGTACCATATTCTAAAACCTTCATAAGCCCTTCCTCATTCTTAAATCGGAAGAAGCAAAACCCAGAGCTATTAGCAGCAACATCAATAAGTCCAAATTCTTTCCACATCCTGGATAAGTGATAGTTCACAACCCCAAAAGACAATTTCAATCCAATCGCATATCCATAAAAAGTAAGAGAATGAGCAGCAATTGAAGGAGCAAGCTGCTCCTTCCTCAGTTTAACTACCCTTTCCCCACTAGGCAAAATTACCGGAGGAACAAAATGCAACTTAATATTTCTATCAGATTCACAATCTCCCTTAGCAACATTTAGATATGACCTCTTTTCATTAATACTATCCCCACCCAGATTCTTAGGTGCACCAAACACAAGTTCTGGACTATTTGTATGCCCCGGAACATTCATATTGTTTATACCAGAGGAAGAAAAAGGAGGAATTCCCAAAGTAGAGTGATCAGATCTCTTAGGAACATCATTAATCATACCATCATCAATATTAGAAGATACATCATTAGACTTAGGTCCCGAATTAAATACAAGATCAATTCCATTCAAGTTAGCACCAAAATCAGTTTGAGTATCATTAGCAGGAGTAGAAGGAGTAACAGGACTTCCATACCTTTGATTTTTGCCACATATTGCCAATGCAATTTGCTTCACTCTGGGAGAAACCGCAACAGGACCAGTAGGAGTGCTAATTGACACAAGTGCATCCGCTTCAAAAAGGTTCTGAGCTTTACGGGCTGCACTACTCTTAGCAGGACTTCTAGTCCTTCGATTATGTTTGATTTTGATGATATCCTCTGTAGCCAAGAACTTATTGAGCCTTTTACTCGCCGATCAAGTAAGCCTTGGGGGAATATTCACCTCAGAAGAACTTTTAGTAGCATGGATGTTCAGAGCGGGATTCATATTCCTAATTGGAGAATCTGGTGGAATAAGAGGAGCAAGATCAGTTGTAATAGGTATTGAAGAACTAACAGGATCAGCCATGGTAGCCCCTTCAATAGAGGATGAATCAAGTTCAGAAGTGTTCGACCGCCCCCGACCAGGAGGATCAGAGGGTCAAGAATTGTGAACTGGAGTTTGAGAATCCATTAAATCAAGTTCCATTAGGATAAGAGAAGGATAATCAGATCAATAACAAGGCAAATCACCCCTTGGAATATCCAAATCAAAAAGGAAATGGTCGGGAAGCAAGAAATCGCCAAAATCACCCAGAGCGCCTAACCTAGAGTTTAGTTTCCTTAGGTTTTAGGGTTTAGGGTTTATGGTTTTTTTTGGATAAAGGGCATTGCTCGGAAAATATATGGGTTTGGGGTTTAGGGTTTGGGGTTTGAGGTTTGGGGTTTGGGGTTTGGGGTTTGGGGTTTGGGTTTAGGGTTTAGGGTTTAGGGTTTAGGGTTTAGGGTTTAGGGTCTAGGTTTTAGGGTTTAGGGTTTAGGGTTTAGGTTTTAGTGTTTAGGGTTTAGGGTTTTTTTTGGGTAAAGGGGACAGTACCTCGACAACTTTATTGATAAAATAAAATAAAAGAATACAAGGGGAAACAGGCTAAGAGCTAGACTTTAGACAACCCCCAAAGCTAGAAATCAACAAAGCCTGCTAAAAAATAACATAAGCCCATATAGATGTAAATGTATATAAAGCCCAACAATGGCAACAAAATCATAGCCCAACAATGGCAACAAAACTCAAGCCAAACAATGGCATCAAACTCAAGCCAAACAATGGCAACAGACTCAAGTCTAACAATGACTACGAGAGCAAATACCAACAAAAGCACCATAAAACTAAATAAAACCCGTCCCATTTAATAACAACCATAGGCTTATATGAACTCTTGGGATATTTATCAGCTGGACATGATTCATTGGCCACCATAAAGCAAACCCAAACAGCATCCAAAATAATGAACAGCCCCCAACAAAGAAGCATCTCACACATGACAACAGTACAACACCACTTGTGATTTGCATTGTGAATGAAGAACAACAACATGCAGGGCAGCAGCCTAATTGAATCAGTATCATTAATCATTCCAAACAAAGAGGTTGACAACCTACTTTGAGTACAAGCAACCCAATACCCTCTGAATTCTAAATGGGAGACAGCAGGCTGACCCAGTAGAACAATATGTGCAACAGCAAACCAGTCAGCACAGTTGTATCCATACCCAAAAGCAAACCTAATTAACCACAGCCACAACACCCAATCATGCAGCATCCATATAGAAAGCAACCCCATTACAATAGACAATATCAGTCACACATTCCCCTGCCCCTAACCATGGACAGCAACCTGAAATCCAGTTTAGCTCCAATGTAGATAGCAGCCATAACTTGGATAGCAAAGAAATTTGGGACAACATCTGCTTCTCGGACAGCAGCCTCGTATCAGACACCAGCAGCAGCCTCATATCAGACAACAGCTGCAGCCTCATATCAGACAACAGCAGCATCATCCACTGCATCCCCATCTCAAACACCAACTGCAGCCCCAACTTCCACATCTTTAATCCCAAACAATTCAGCAACCCTGTAATAAACCTGAAGTGCTCTCCATCATTCACTGCAAACCCTTTAATATGAATCCACTGACCCCTACCTAATTGAATAATAAATAACAGATGAACAGCAGCCAAAATCCATAAAACTTTGGTACCACCATAGTAATACATGTTATAAAACACCCAACCCAACAACCCAATAACCCAACCTACCTCACACCAGCTACACTCAACACTCATAATGAACAAAATATGACAAGTAAAACCTAACCCACCCCTACCAGTACCCAAAATCCTCACCATCATGATCACACACCCAATCCAGCCCCTCTCCCCTCTCACAAAAAGGATATGGAAGTGTGTATGTATAAGGAAATTCATCAGGTCAATCATAGTATCTAACTCATTTAACATCCTAGAATCAATATCTCTGAAGTTTATAACCAGGATCCCCACACACCTTTCACACAGCTCCAAACACCAAGCCCCATACCAAACTTTAGCTTAATCAAAACAACCAGCATCATAACTCTGCATCTCATCCAATTGACAGCCCCAAATCACAGAAGCTTCAATAGTAAATACAGATCTCCTCATTTTAAGACCCATTAACTTCAGTCTAATAGTCTCAAAAATAATTTTAGCAAGTTCTTCAACAGGCCTTTACTTCTCTTGAAAAGTTCTCATATTCCTCTCTTCCCAAATATAGTACACAGTAGCTCCCAAGACTAATCTTTGGATAACACTCCATATGGACTTGTTAATAGGATTATTAACAAAATAGGCCAACACCCCATGCCAATTATCTGGAAAATGAAACAACTTTGCTTTGGGTTTAACAATGTGCCAAACTTTCTTTGGATAAGAACACTCAAAAAATAAATGTTCATGGGAATCAGCCTGAGATTGACAAAACACACACTTCAAATTGTCTTTCTTTATGATCTCCCATTTACTAACAATATCTTGTGTCTTTAGTTTCTTCTTGATTGCTAGCCACAATATAAAAGAACACCTAGGAATACATTGGAAAAACCACACCAATTTGCACCAACTCACTTTGTCTTTAGATTCACTTAAATCACAGAACACAGCTTTACTACAAAAGGGCGCAAACTTGTTCTCTTTAGATTTCCAGCCCAATCTATCTTGTTTTCCTTCAGTGAGAAATGGGACCTCAGAATAGACAAGCCCTGGGAATAAAGACACCTATTCAGTAGGCCAATTCCAGGCACCATTGACAATAACATCAGCCACCTTTACACTCATACACACCCTTGCCTCATACAACTCCCTATTAGTAATAAAATCACCCAAAGGGCTTAAAACATGCCACATATCAAACCAAACAGAGGTGTTTTTACCATCACCAAGCTTTGAAACCATAAACTCCCTTACAAGCTGCCTACATTGAAGAAATTTCCTCCATCTTTTATAAGGATTTCCCAAAAGCTTCTTCCTCTCAACTTATGAATATAAATCCACTTAACCCATAGAGACTCTTTCCTTGTAACAATATTCCATATATGCTTTTTAATAAGGACAACATTCCATGTATACAGATCCCTAATACCCAATCCCCCTTGCCACTTAGGGGCACATAAATCTGCCCACTTCACTTTAGCTTTACCCCTTTGTAAATCACCTTGGTTCCATAAAAAACCTCTGAGGAGCTTCCCAATCTCCTTAGATACAGACTTGGGAAGTATAAACATAGATGCCCAATAAACTTGCAAAGAATTCAAGATAGAAGATATAAGTTGAAGTCTACCAGCAAAAGACAGAGACTTATTTTTTCCAGTCCATAATCTTCTTTTTTACCTTGGCAATCAGAACTTCACAGTCCTTGTGGTATAGCCTAGAAGAGAGAAGAGGAACCCCCAAATATTTAATTGGTAAACTCCCAACTTTAAATTTTAAAATAGAGTTGATATCACTTTGGATCCCCAAAGGAACATTCCCAAAAAAGTCATACTCTTTGTTAAATTTGGATAAAGCCCTGAAACAGCACTGAACTCATCCAAGGCCTCTTTAAGACTCCTCACAGAAGACACACCACCATGAGCAAACATAATCAGATCATCAGCAAAGCATAAATGAGTAATCTTCATCTCCCCACAAAGCCAGTGATACACAAAATCCCCATTTTCGGCCACCTTCCTTTGAACACTCAGATTAAAAACCTCCATCACCAATGTGAACAAATATGGAGATAAGGGGTCCCCCTATCTTAGACCTCTCTTACCTTCAAAATACCCATGAAGATCCCCATTAACAGCAATACAAAAAGAAGGAGAAGATATGCATTCCATAATCCATTGCACCATACATCTATGGAATCCAAATTGTATCAAGCACTCCTTCAAAAAACTCCACTCAACAGAATCATAAGCTTTTTGAATGTCAACCTTAAAAGCCACTCTAGATTCACCCCTATCCCGATGATAAACCCTCATTAACTCCTGTGTTAGAGGAATATTATCACTGATTTGTCTTTTAGGAATGAAGGCACTTTGGTTCTGATCAACAATCTTACTAAGATGACCTTGTACCCGATTAACAAGAATCTTGCTGATACATTTATAAATCACATTACAGCAAGAAATGGGTCTGAATTCAGAGACTTGTTAAGCATTCAGCCCTTTAGGCACAAGAGCAATAATAGTAGCATTTAATTCCTTCAACAGTTTGCCATTTTCAAAAAATTCCAAAATAGCCTCACAAATATCCTTCCCCACAACAGTCCATGAAGCCTTAAAAAACTTAGAAGAGAAGCCATCAGGACCAGCAACCTTATTATCCTCAATATCAAATAAAGCCTTCTCCACCTCCTCATAAGTGACTTTAACCACCATATCATCAACATCCTTTTTAGACAGCTTCCTAGTGAACAAACTACAAACATTAGTCAGCTTCTGAACCTTTTTACTGCTGCCAAGGACCTCCTTAAAGTAATCAGCAAACTTGACACCAATTTGCTGCCCATAATACATTTGACCATCAGCATCAGCAATACTCTCAATTCTTCTTCTATTGGTGTTTCCATTTACCACTTTATGAAAATAAGTAGAGTTCCTATCCCTTCCTTTAACCATTCCACCTTAGCTTTTTGTTTCACGAATAGTTCGTCATCAATAAGAGCCTCATTATAAGATTTCAAATAGCTGAATTCAAGATTTCTAAGCTCCACATTATGAGGATTTTCCACCATTTGCTGCTGAATAGAAGCCAATTTTCCTTTTAGATCCATAACTTTCTGAAACAAATTACCCTGCAGAAAATTTAACTTCCTTAAAGGGGTTTTTAACAGCTTCAATCTATTAACCACATAAAACATCTTATACCCCTTAACATCCTTGCTCCAAACCTCCTGAACTATGGGAAGAAACTCCTTTTTACTTGTCAAATAATTATGAAACTTAAAAGATTTATGCTTAGGCTTCTCCATTTCAGGTATAGCAAGCACAACTGGGGTATGATCAGAGAGAAGAAAAGGCATGAAAACAGATTTTGCAGCAGGGAAACCAGACATAAATCCAAGGTTACCCATAATTCTATCTAGTTTTTTAAGAACCCCCCTGCTTTACCCGGAGTTTGATTCCAGGTATACTTAAAACCTGACATGTTCAAATCATCAACTTCTAAATTAGAAATACATTCTTTAAACTCAGCCATTGCAGCTGAAATACCCGAGCTACCAGAAGACCTCTCCCCCAGATCAAAAATCACATTAAAGTCACCCATAACGCACCAAGGCCTGTCTTTAGCAACAGCTTTCTGTTTTGACAGCTCACGCCACAGGTATCTTCTACCCACCATTCTCACATGTCCATAAACAAAGGAACAGAAGAAACTATGTGTCCCATCAACAGGGGAAATATGACACATAATAACTTGAGAAGAATGATCAACCACCATCATATTGACAACATTCGGATCCCAACCCACAACAATTCTAGTATAACCCAAACAACTACAAGCATTTGATACCCACTTCCATCTACCAAACACTCTACCAAACACCCTATCCATATTTTTCTTTTGAACATGAGTTTCAACCAAAGCACACACACCAAGATCATTATCCTTAATCAAATCCATCACCTTCTTTTGATTAGAGGTCTTATTAAGACCTCTAATGTTCCAAGCTGCAATTTTCAGCATCATAAAACAAAACATTAGAAGGTCCTGCAGCTAAATCAACCACCACAGGAGCATCTACCATTCCAGAGCCATCCACCATAAAACCAACAGTCCCATCCTCATCAGACTCCACCTCTTCAGTGATAATTTGATGAATATCACATTGCCAATAAAAGAACTTTCTTTGCATTTCAGTCCACCCATCAAGAATACCAACTGAATATATTCCCATACTTCATCACGTTGATCAGAATACAAACCAGTCTTTTCATCAAAATCCTCATAAATATCCTCCACCTCCTCATCCTCTACCAATCCACTCTTTCTCAATACTTCAAACTTGTTAGATAATTTCTTATTAGTTAATCCAATAGTTGTAAAATTCTTACCATTAGTGACACCCCCAGAAAAATTCTTTTCCACCTCAATTTCCTTTTCCAAATTCTTGCCCTTATCACTTTTCCCTACATGAGCAGTACTAACAGTAAAATTCATCTTTGAAACATCAGGCATAGCATACTTTTTTGGAACATACTTCATACCTCCTATCTTATTACCATTCTTATAACCCAAATTCTGCCCCTGATTACCCCTACTACCTTCATTTCCACTCAACCTCCCAAGACCACCATTTTTACCACCATTCCCTTGCCCTTTACCTCTAAAATTGCTACTGCTATTCAGATCACCCCCAGGTTTTGGACCAGCATAACCCCCCAACCTATTAAACACACTTGTTCTCACCTGAAACGACTTACCCTCAGGCTACCCACTATAACCAGAACCCACCAGATTAACCCCTTCTGAACCACCCTATTCTTTTGACCTACAACCTGAAATCCATCACCATCAGCACCAGTAGCCTCCCTCCCCAACCCATTATTATTCACTTTCTCCCTATCCACTCTATCTTTTTCAGCTTCATACAAAGGCCTCACACTACACTTCTCAAATTTATGTCCAAACACACAACAGTGAGAGCACCTAGGCCGTTTCCATTGATAATCCACCTTTAATGAGATACTCTTACCTTACATCTTTCCAACAGAAGGATAATGGATTTTAAAAAATTCCAGCAGCTCAGAATCAGCCTTAACTTCCACCAAAACTGAGCAAAACCAGCTCTACCCTTATTATTTGAACATCTATCATTTGTCATTTGATCAAGCATAATAGGTTCTCCAATACAACTAATTATAGGACTTAAACACTCCTCACTCTAAAATTCCAAAGGAAGATCAATTATAGAGGCCCACACTGGAATTCTTTTAGGCTCCTGCTTTATCAGTTTAAGGTTAACCTCCCATCTCTGTACACATAAAGGAACACCATTAACCAACCAAGTTCCATACTCCAACACTTTACATAAACCCTCTTCATTAGCAAACCTAATAAAAAGAACCTTGAACTATTTGAAGCAACATCTATAATCCCATTCACCTTCCATATTCACATTAGATGATAATTGACAACACCATAAGAAAGTTTTGACCCAATAGTGTATCCATATAAGGTAAGAGATTAAGCAGCAATAGTAGAGGCTAACTGCTCTTTTTTCAGCTTAACCACTCTATCCCCATTAGGTAAAATCACCGGGGGCACATAATGCAATTCAATCTTCTTACTAGCATTTTCTGTACCCTTAACAGCCCCCAAATACGAATTCTTAACATCTGTTGACCACCCTCACCATCCTTAGATGCAGAAAACACAACTTCCGGTTCCACCACCTTTCAAAAAATGCTCTCATTATTCCCCAAGGTAGAATTAGCTAGGAGAGCACCCTTACCAGCACCTGAATTCACCCTATTATCCCCACTCTGCAAACTAACTAACCTCTTATGTCCACCAGGACCATTATCCACAACACCAGGTGTAAACACAAGATCAACCCCTTCCAAATTAACACCAAACCCCGTCCCAGACCCAGAAGTCTTCACATTATCAGCCCCAATCACAGGAGAGACAGAAACAGGAGTATCAACTGGAGTAACAGGGCTACCAACTCTCCTATTTTTAGAACACAAAGCTAAAGCAATTTGTTTAACACGAGGAGAAACACTTATAGGTCCCAAAGAAGTATTCACAGCCACCAAAACCTCCGGCTCAATAAGATGAAGAACTTTCCTATTGGAACTGTGATTAACCGGTGTGGAAGAACGCCGATTATGCTTAATTGGGTGAGTATTCTCAGTAGTAAGCACCCTTTGCAGTCTCTTAGGGCAGCACGAGTAATTCGAACCGGGCTAGGATCAGAAGGAGCAGAATTGGATGTCCCAAGTTGAACATTCTTCGCTACTTGCATTTTTCCCAAAGGAGAATCAACAGAATTGAGAAATTGTTGATTACTATCAGCATCTTGAATGATAATATCACCACCAGGATCAGCAATGGTGGAATCATCAGTCAAATTGGGAGAGGAGTGACCAATTTCGACTGAACACCCCGATCGCCCCATATTGGGAGGTTCAGGGGGCCGAGAATTTGCAATTGGAATGGAATTAATCAATGGATTAGGATCCATATGATTCAGAGAGGATTAAAAGATTAATAGAATGTAATCCCATCGATTGGAACAACCTAATCGGGAAGGAATAGGTCAATCGCCCAGAAATTGCCTGTATCGCCCAGGGAGAAAGCCTAGAGAGAGAAATTAGAGAGAGAAAAAATTGACCAAATGAATTTCCTTAGGGTTTAGGGTTTAGGGTTTAGGGTTTAGGGTTTAGGGTTTAGGGTTTAGGGTTTAGGGTTTAGGGTTTAGGGTTTAGGGTTTAGGGTTTAGGGTTTAGGGTTTAGGGTTTAGGGTTTAGGGTTTAGGGTTTAGGGTTTAGGGTTTAGGGTTTAGGGTTTAGGGTTTAGGGTTTAGGGTTTAGGGTTTAGGGTTTAGGGTTTAGGGTTTAGGGTTTAGGGTTTAGGGTTTAGGGTTTAGGGTTTAGGGTTTAGGGTTTAGGGTTTAGGGTTTAGGGTTTAGGGTTTAGGGTTTAGGGTTTAGGGTTTAGGGTTTAGGGTTTAGGGTTTAGGGTTTAGGGTTTAGGGTTTAGGGTTTAGGGTTTAGGGTTTAGGGTTTAGGGTTTAGGGTTTAGGGTTTAGGGTTTAGGGTTTAGGGTTTAGGGTTTAGGGTTTAGGGTTTAGGGTTTAGGGTTTAGGGTTTAGGGTTTAGGGTTTAGGGTTAGGGTTTAGGGTTTAGGGTTTAGGGTTTAGGGTTTAGGGTTTAGGGTTTAGGGTTTAGGGTTTAGGGTTTAGGGTTTTTTTGGAAAAGGGGACGGTACCCCGGCAAACTTTATTAATAAAATGAAATAAAAGAATACACAAACAAGCAAAGGCCTAGCCTTGGACATGCCCCAAGACTAAGGAAAACCTAAGCTCATGCAAAATAAATATCCATATCAAAAACCATTCAAACCAGAATAAGCCCAAATAAAGAAAATGGGCCATTCACAACGGACTAAATCAATTAATCAAAACAAAAGCCCAAGCAATGGAGCCAATCAACTAAAGTAGGGCAGTATATAATATTCCCGGGCCCTACTTGGCCATAAAAGAGCCCAAATCTATCCATCTTTAAAATCTCCTTTTGAAAGCCCAAAATTTCCATAGCCTTTTTAATCTTTATGCCATCATTGTATTCTTCCAAGCCCAAATTCAAGACTTTCCAAGCAGTAATGGGATTTTGAACAGCATCACAGTCTATTAAAACCAAGTTCATAGCTTCTAAATAAGCACTAATTCTCCCAGTATCTTCCAAGTAAAGCAGCAGCCATCTTATGTACAGCAACAACAGCATCCAAAACATCAGCAATCTCCCAGCTCTTCTAATCATCATGTACAACAGCATCAGCTTCAGGGAGAAGGACATCAACAAACCAAAAAACAGACATCTAGTATCATCATAAGGAGCATCATCTTTCTTTGGCAGAAGTAACTTCAGCATTAGCCATATCATTAAAATCCAGCATAACAGAAGCAAGCAGTCAATAGCAGCAGTGTAAACACAGCAACAGCATTTGAACATCAGCAGCATCAATTCAAGAGCAGCATCAGCACATTCAGCAACCCTTTGACTTTTATAATTCAGCATATCTTATAGCATTTGAAAGCACCAATTGTTGCCAACCCTGCATAAACCCAACCCAAAATTTCCCAATCCCCACCTACCTCACCATAACTACACTCCACACTCAGAAAGAGTAATAAAGGATTAGTCCCATACCAATAACCCCCCCATCCCCAAATCCTCACCAGGGAAATCACATACCCACACCCCCTTCCCACCCCACTCATAATTTGAAGTAGAGATATGTGTGTAAGGAAATTCATATGGACAATCCTAGTCTCTAACCCATTTAACCTCCAAGAACTAAGCTCCCCAATCATATAACCCATCATTATCAACCAAGCAGTTAAACCAGAATCCCAATGCCACTTCTTATTAAGAGTTTCCACAAACAGCTCCATTAGGCCTGCTATCATTGATACTTATTCAAATCATAGGCTGCTCTCTCATCCAAATGACACTGCCAAATCATTGAGGCTTCTCTTGTGAATATTGACTTTCTCATAGTCAATCCCATCAGCCTAGTTCTCACACTTTCCTTAATAATCCTCACAAGCTCATCAACAGGTCTTTCTTTTTGTTGAAACATTCTAAGATTCCTCTCCTGCCACACATAATAGACCACAGCACCAAATACCAACCTTCTAATGATGCTCCAAACAGATTTATTACATGATAAACTACTCATATATGGCACCACATTATTCCATTTATCTGGACAGTGAAATAACTTGGCCTTAGGCTTCATGATCTCCCATATCCTCCCAGGGTACCCACATTCAAAAAACAAATGATCATGAGAATCTTCTTGTTGTTTACAGAAAGCACACAATAGCTTCCTATTCCCCATGCTCTCCCACTTACTAACCATATCTTGAGTTTTAAGTCTCCCTTTAATTGCCAACCAAACTATAAATGCATGCCTTGGAATACATTGGGAAAACCAAACAGTCTTGAACCATTCAACTAAAGGTTTATTATCATGAAGGTCAACAAACACAATTTTTGAACTATAATTCACCAACTTGTTACTAATAGAGCACTTCCACCTCACCCTGTCCTCCTTATCAGCAATCAGGTTAGGAACTGGACTATTACATAAACCAGGGAACAAATTACTCCATTCATCTGGCCAGGACCATTCTCCATTGTTAATGACATCAGAAACTTTTGCATCCCTAGGGAGCTTAGCTGTATACAATTCCCTGTTAGTGATGAAATCTCCCAGAGGACTTAAATCATGCCACTTATCAAACCACACTGAGGTGTTCTTTCCATTTCCCACAACAGAAACCATAAACTCTCGAACTTTTTCCCTGCATTGTAACAGTTTCCTCCAACTCCAGCAAGAAGAGCCTTCTTTAATAGGGACTTCCCAAAAATTTCTGCCTTTAAGCTTATACACATGTATCCATTTTACCCAAAGAGAATCCTTCCTTGTGACAACATTCCATATATGCTTGGACATAAGAGCAACATTCCATATATCCAAAGCTTTAATACTCAGCCCCCCTTGCCATTTAGGAAAACAAACTTCATCCCATTTAACTTTGGCTTTACCTCTCTGCAAATCCCCTTGATTCCATAGGAATCCTTTAAACAATTTGTTAATTTCCTTAGTGATTGACTTTGGGAGAATGAAAACCGAGGACCAATATACCTGTATGGAGCTTAGAACAGAGGAAATTAGCTGAAGTCTACCTGCAAAGGACAAAGACTTATTCTTCCAATCTAAAATCTTCTTTTTAACTTTATCCACTAGAACAGAACAGTCTTTGTGAAACAATCTAGTGGAAAGTAAGGGGACCCCAAGATATTTAATAGGAAGCACTCCATCTTGAAAGGGCATAATAATTTTGATATTATCTTTCACATCCAAAGGCACATTACCATAGAATGTCATGCTCTTGTCCATATTAGGGAATAATCCAGAAACCTCCCCAAATTCATCAAGTGAGTCTTTTAAAATCCTAACTGACCCCTCATCCCCATGACAGAACATAAGTAAATCATCTGCAAAGCATAAATGTGTAATACCTACATCCTTGCATTGCCAATGGTAAATAAAATTCCCTCTTTCCCTAATCTTCCTTTTAATAATTAAAGAGAAAACCTCCATAACCAGTGTGAATAAGTAAGGGGAAAGAGGATCACCTTGCCTTAGACCCCTCTTCCCCTCAAAATAACCTGTAAGCTCCCCATTAATTGACAAGCAAAATGAAGGGCTAGAAATGCATTCCATAATCCAGTGAACCATGCATGGATGAAACCCAAAATTAATAAGACAGCTTCTTAAAAAACTCCATTCCACAGAATCATATGCCTTCCTGATATCAACTTTAAAAGCCACCCTAGCTTCACCTCTCTCCCTGTGATAATTTCTCATTAACTCCTGGGTAAGTAAAATATTATCACTTATCTGTCGCTTAGGAATGAATGTACTTTGGTTTTTATCCACCAACCTGTCAAGAATACTCTTTAATCTATTCACAATAATCTTGCTGATGCATTTGTAGAGCACATTACAACATGCAATAGGGCGGAACTCAGCAGCAGTGCATGCATTAGTACCCTTAGGAACCAAAGCCACCACCGTAGCATTTAACTCCTTTAACATCTTCCCATTTTCAAAAACTCTTGAACAGCTCCACACACATCATCCCCAATAACATCCCAGGAGGCTTTAAAGAATTTAGAAGAAAAACCATCAGGGCCTGGAGCCTTATTATCATCTATATCAAACATGGCTGCCTTAACTTCCTCTTTTGTAACTGGTTTCACCATTCCATCAGCTTCTTGGATAGTCAACTTTCTGGTAAACAATCCAGGGGCATTAATCAAATGCTTAACCTGAGAATTAGTACCCAAAATCCCTTTAAAATGTTCCACAAAGCAAGTGTTTAAGTCCTGCCCATAGCACATATTCCCTTCAGAATCATAGATCATCATAATTCTTCTTCTATTAAGATTGCTGTTAACCACCTTATGAAAGTACTTTGAATTTCTATCACCAGCACTAAGCCACTCCACCTTTGCCTTTTGTTTTAGGAATAATTCCTCATCAAGCAATGCTTCATTATACCTTTTAAGTTGGGACAACTCCTCTTCCCTTAGATACTCATTTTGGGGATCTTCCACCACCTTCTTTGAATGGCCTCCAAATCTTCCTTACATTGATTTACTTTCTCAAATAAGTTACCCTGCTTAAAGCTCAATTTCCTTAAAGGACCTTTTAGAGATTTTAATCTTTTAACAACAGAAAACAGTCTATATCCCTGCACCTGAACCTCCCAAGACTTTTTCACAATGTCCAGAAAATCCACTCTTCTTGTAATAAAATTTGGGAATTTAAAGGATTTTGGCTGAATAGGGGAAAGTTCTGGAATATATAAGACAGCAGGCGCATGATCAGATAGCAAGAAAGGCTGAAAAATAACTTTTGCATTAGGGAAATAATTCATGAACTGAATGTTACCCATGACCCTATCCAGTTTTTTCAACATTCCAGAGGTTTTCCCCGGTGCTTGATTCCATGTAAACTTTAAACCAGACATATTCAAATCATCCACCTCCAGTTCAACTATACACTCCTTAAATTCCACCATTGCAGCAGTGAGATTAGATGAACCAGCAGATCTTTCACTAGGATCAGAAATGACATTAAAGTCCCCAAGCATACACCATGGTTTATCTTTGATTATCAATTTATGACATATCAATTCCCTCCACAAATGTCTCCTACCTATCATTCTCACATGCCCATATACAAAAGAACAAAAGAAACTTTTCTGTCCATTGTTAGGCACAATATGACAAAGAATAGTCTGACTAGTTTGGCTAATCACCACTATTTTGGCATAATTAGCATCCCACCCCACAATTATTCTAGTGTAACCAAGACAACTAGTAGCATTAGATACCCAATCCCATCTCCCAAAAACACTGGAACAAACTTTATCCATATTCTTTTTATGACCCGAGACTCAACCAAAGCACAAATACTAATACCATGAACACTAATAAACTCACGGACCTGTTTTTGATTAGAAGCCTTATTTAGACCCCTAATATTCCAAGCTGCTAGTTTTAACATTATTAATTTGTAGGAGAATTTACTGCATCAATATTCTCTTGAGCAGCATTATCCTTAGTTGCAGCCCCTTCAACTATGAATTCAGCCATATCCTCATCATCCGAATCTACCTCTTCAGTGGGAATTTGATGAACATCACACTGCCAATAAAAGAATCTCCTTTGATTTTCAGTCCAGCCATCCAAAATTGAAATGGGAGGAGTAATTCGTTTATCAATGAACTCCCATACTTCATCCCTCTGATCTGGGAATAAACCAGTGGATTCATCAAAATCAGCTGTAATATCCTCCACTTCATCATCATAAAACTCTCCCCCCTTTCTTAAAACATCAAATCTATTAGACACTTTCTTAGAATCCATTCTAGCATACTTAATTTTCCCTTGCTTATTCTTCTCTGTATCATTCTCATTGTTATTAATCACACCCCCCACATTCTCTGTTTCCTTATTCTTATGCAGATTTGCATTAGAATTCACAACTCTACCCTTCTCATTTCCAGGATTCTGACTTTTATCTTTACCACTTTTCACCCCAGATGTTGAAGCAACAGAGAAATTCCATTTAGAAATGTCTACCACATTTTTGGGAACATACTTCATCTTTCCACCCTTTACACCAAATTGACCACTGCCTTGCTGATTTGGTCCCCTTCTACTGAATCCACTTTGACCTCCATTACTATAAACACTATTACCTCCCTTATTCATATTCCCACCTCCCTGATTCACATGCTGAGCAGACTTTGGTTTAGGTCCCCCATAACCATGCAGCCGATTAAACACACTAGTCCTGCCCTGTGAGCTTATCCCACCATCTTTATTATTAGTGTTCTCATTCATACTGTTAATAGATCCCCCCATCTGCTGATTGTTATTCTTCTTTACCACCCTGTTTCTTTTTCCCACAACCTGAAAACCATCATTATCCTCCCCTCTATACTCCCTCCCCAATCCAGAATGAAGATCCTTCACATTTTCTTTTGGCACCTGCTCCTCACTTGTTAGAGGTCTCTTATCACACTTCTCATACAAGTGCCCAAATACACAACAAGAAGAGCACCTTGGTGGTTTCCATTGGTAATCAATCTTTAAAGAGATACTCTTACCAGGGGTCTTACTCATAGATGGGTATTGAACTTTAACACTCTCTGGTAACTCATTATCAGCTTTAACTTGCACCAAGAATCTAGCATACCCTGCTCTACCTGAATTGTTTGAACACCTCTCATGTGTCATCCTATCAAGATCAATAGGTTCCCCAACACAGCTTATAATAGAGCTTAAGCAGTCTCCACTCCAAAACTCCAATGGAAGATCAATAATAGAAGCCCACACCGGAATACTCTTAGGTTCTTGTTTATGCAATTTCAAATTCATCTCCCATTTTCTTACACACAATGGAA